>JAQIVZ010002333.1:0-21775 GCA_034700945.1 Arrhopalites spinosus
ATCCATTTAAGTTGATGCACAAAATATTTAAATTTAAATGCTCAATTAATATACTCGAGCACATGGGAGCTAAACTTTGAATAATGTAAATGCCAGTTTTATTTTCTTCACAATTCAACAGTGTCATAATGACATTGTCATGTGTGATGCAAAGAAAAACGATTTCTGGAATTTACCTGTGAAAGAAAAGCGATTCAATCAGTGTATCTATATGTAGTATTGAAGTAGACTGAATTTTGGGACAAAGTGACATTTGGCAGTATTGTCGTGAACAGTTGTTTAATTTCGCTCAGTTTGTTTGTAGGAGCAAAGCTATAGAAGAGTTTCTTAGTTTTAAGCCTACTTCGGTAGCTGTAAGTAAATGATAGACAAATTTATAAGATCAGAATTTGTCACAAAAAATCATTGTCATTTTTTATTAATCAGGTGAAATATGGATTCTCTGAAGAAGAATGAAAATACTGAAAATTTCTGGAGCTAAGAATGACACACATTTTCCGGGTAGTTAGTTGGCAATGTTTTAGTAGGGCAGGAATGATGACGTAATTTGTGATCATTGGCATGTGAGTTCAGTTTAGGATTTAGAAGGCGCTAATGAAATTTACGTGGACTCAGAACACTCCTTCATTATTTCTCATGAACATGTCAACGAGTAGAGAGCTTTTGAGTGTAATATATTTGCCATCTTAGATCATTATCATTTACTGGGACAACCTTTAAAATGAAATTATAAATGATCTCTGTGACTCTCATTCCCTTCTGCTTAACCTCTTTTTCCTCTTGGCATAATTCAGATCATCAACCCTTTGGCTTGAAAGAACCGGAAGAATTCCTCTCAATATTTTCTCTTACAACTGTCCATTAAGTCATTACATAAAAAAATCAAGATGAATTTTAGTCTTATATTTTTCTGAAAATTTGTTAAATACTTTACTAAAAGAAGTTGTCTTAATAATTGAAATAAAATTGATTTTAAAATATTTTAAATGATTATTCAATGTACTTTGTACCTACATGGAGAGTTTAATAACCGATACATTTAATTTAGTAATTCCTTTTATCCATTCCGCAAACTTGGGGTTTAAAAATAACTTTACCTTGAGAAATTCTAGCAATTAGTCAACTATTAATAGAACAAGTCAAACTACTGATTGTAATTAAAATTTACTTTGTTCTCTCTTTGTACAGATAAAAAAGTTGTACAAGAATATAATTATAATGCAGGTGTGTATATATTTTATTTCAATATTATTTTAGTCATGTACAAAATAAAAAAGAATTTTTGACGACAGTAATTAATGACAGGTAGGAATGTCATTTACCACGTAAAAAGTTAATTAAGAGTAATCAGACGGGATATTATTTCGATTGACTTTGAATACATGATGGCCGGGATACTTGTTACAAAAGATGTCAAATAATTTAATCACACAAATGTTTCAATTTAAAATCAAATATTGTTTATAGAAATCATGCTCAAGATTTTAAGCAAGTGCTCTTTCTATTGTACATGATGAACCTCATGTGCGGCACGATTGAGCAGAGAGATAAAATTGAACATTTTGGAGTTATTCCATTTAGTATTCCAAATTGGTGGTTTAATGACTTCCGTTCTCTCTCTCTCTCTCTCTCTAACCTCTATTTATGATCTCATTTATAAATGAACTTCATTGTCATTCCATTCATTAAAAAGAGTTGAAAATCCTCAAACGTGTACAATTTATTTCTTTCTAGAAATCTCTTCTCTCTGTAATGGAGACATATGTTAAGGAAAAGCAATTTTTACAGACGAAAATTTCACAGATAAAGAATTTCTAAGGAAAGCACTGTTAGGTTAAATATTTCAGTAAAAATTTGCTAATTATGCAAACCCCATGTAAACATCCGTCTACAAAAAATATATTTATATGTGCCATTTTTAATAAAGTTTTATATTAGTATTTATTAATGTGAATTGGATGAAAGTGACATGAAAACAGTGAGCACTGCTCATTTTCTTCGCTTTTAATGGCACTTAATACAATTACATACACTTTGATTCATTAGATTTAATTAATTCGCATTAAATGACAATACTGCCACAAATACAAATCTTTCTTTTTTCCATTAACCATCTCATCACAATTTAATACTAGTTGTAACTTTGGGATGGATGGGCCATGTTCAAAAGTCTTTGAAAGATTTTCATGCATATTCTTGACTTGACCATTAGTGGTAGACTCAGCAGTTGGTGTCAATAAAGACGTGCGGTTCTAAAATTTACATATAAATCTTTTTCTACCAACAATTTTAGAAAAATAAATACACTTTGACAGTCAAAATATTACGAGGAATAAATTATAATTTATTTTTCGTAAATGATTTCCAGGCATGTTAACTATAGCTTCAACTACAACCAATTAATTGAAAATAAAACTAGGACTAATAAAACTACAGAATTTTGGTTTTAAGTAGGAACTCTAATGTTTTCACTGAACCTGGTCAAGCAAATGACCAACAAACTAAGGAAGACTTGTTGCGTAAGAATGGAGGCTAAATTTTAAGAGAGGATCTAGAATGGAGGATATAGAGTACAAATATCAGAGCGTTTGGCACGAGGGCTCTCTCTCTCTCTCTCTCTCTCTCTCTCTATCCTCAAATTTTGCATACAATTTTGCGTACTCATATACATAACATATTTTTGTACATGCCGTTCGTCATAGGTCATAAATAATGGTGATACAAATTATTTTGTAATTCAAATCTCTCAAACAAAATACCCAAAGTTAACGTCGTTAAGGTGCAAACTTTGCAAGTTTGCATTTAATGCAAATGAAAGGTTAGAGATAGCAAATGAAGGTACTCAGTTCTCATTTAAGTCTATTTGAATGTTGACTAGAGTTAGTTGTTGTGAGAATGAATAGAATTTCACCTTCAGTTTATACTGAGAAGTCCATACTCTCCATACGTCACATCGTCCTTCCCCCCTCCCCTCTCTCAATTCTGCATGTGCCCTATGCAAAAAGATACATTTTGTCGTGCTTCTACAAGGAATAATTTACTATTTGTGATTTGTCATAACTTATAAATTACAAAAGGAACTAAAACATGTTCTCCTTTATTGTCTCCTCTCCTCTACACAATCACATTTTCTTTGTACTGTCAATAAAATTGTTGTACTAAAAATAATATTCATTGTGCTCCTCACAGAGAGAGAGGATGAGACGGCATTAAAATGGTTTGAGACTCGAGAGAGGAAATAATTTCATCTAAAAGGACCTAGTGCGTGTCCACACAAGATTTCCTGGAAATGTGGCTAATCAAAAATATTTTATGAATTATTATTTACAATGTACGCTATTAATAAACTGAATGAAATGAGTGTAAATTTATTTTTGCTAAAAATGAGAGTCAAAGTGGTTTTGAAAGCTTGACGGATTTAACTACAAAGTCATGCAGTCCACTCACACTTCATCCATTTTATTAAAGGTCTAGTGAATTTCAACTGGATGCAAAAATGGGATAGCCCACTATTTTACAAGCATGGAGCTTTTGTGTCTATCTCGGTGTCTTCTCTTGAGTGACTTGCCTTCAAGTCAACTTTTTTGCAAATGGACCCTACCCTCCAGTTTCATACTCTCTCTTGTGTTGTTTATGTGTACCATATGAATTATATCGTGTGTACAGTGAATGAAAGATTTAATAAATAAAAAGTTGGTTAAAACTTTAACTCATACCTTAAACTAAAAAATAAATATGGTCGGAAAGTTTTTCAACTTTTTTTTTTGTTCCATTCCGTCTCTTGTTTTCTTGTGAAGCGTCAAAGAGTCGGAAAATAAAATAAGAATGACAGAATTTGCTGGCATAGTTCCTTGTATTTTGTGATTTCTACAGAAATTTATGAGAACCGACCCGGGAGGGCTCTCGTTCTTTTACGATTTAACTATTGAGGCTAATTGGAATATTTTCAAGAAAAAATCTTTCTTAGTTGGAAAAAGAGAGAGAGAGTGTGTGTGTGTGGAAATAATAAAAGACACGTAATAAAATCAAATGTAGAATCTCCTCATTAAACTTTAGAGTAAGTTGAGACTCTTGACATGAACGTCAACATGATGTTAGATTACATAAACACTGTGTGGGATTCTCCTCTATGCCAAATAATAATATTTTAAGTGTAATTACCAACACTTTAAATTTTGTGTCTTCAAAATTAAAAACAAAAAATCTCTCCAACGGCCAGCATGAGCAGTATCTCTACATTTTTCGTCCTTTGAGAGATGAATGAAAATTCATCAGCAATTCACGTGTACATGCAGTCGTCTTCCACAAAACTTGTTCGTCTCATCATCATTTCTCAGTACAAGTTTACAAGTTGTGGGCAGTGTTAATGAGAGTGTATAATATTTATACATGTACAGTGTGTGTGTGTCTACATTTATTCCAAATTTAAACTTTGTCTCTGAGTCATTTTCTCTTTGTTCCTCTCCAAATCTGTGAATGTGTGAAATTGTAGAGAGGATCAAGTCAATTTTTATGAGATGAGAGAAAGATTCATGTAGAAAAAGGATATAGACTGTACATAGGAAATTTTTAACGTGTGTTGAATATGTTTGCCGGGTTGGAAGGGAGCAACTGGTTTTCCATCGGTGATGACGAAGCAGGAGCACATTTAAAATCATAAAAAAAGAGAGCCATAAAGACACTCTCACCAATTTTCCCCCACCTCAGTTTTCTTCTGAACGCTTCAGTGACAACAAGTAAGAGCGAGACGTTGAAACTAATTGAGTGTACAATATTTTCTATTTGTTCATTCAACTGTGGACAATCATGAGAGTTTCATCTCACTGTCATCTTGACTGTGTTGTGTGTGATTAAATAAAGGGAATTATTTTTTACTTTTACTGTCTTTAGGTCCTGGAATTTGTTTTGAGGTCAAGTTTATTCTTATCTCTCTATAAATTCACAATGATTTCTGAATTCAAGAATAATTTGACAAATTGTAATGAACAAAATAATTGTCATAAAAATAAAAAAATAAATAGTAAATTTAAAGTTCCAGTAATGACTCAAAATTTACTAAGTAATTGTGTAGTGAATTGTTGTGAGGAATTCCGGGAATTTTGTGACTGCGGGGAGAGACAAAATGAACAAGAGATAGAGACAAGGACTAGTGATGAAATTATTATTGATGCTCAATTTTCTACTTCTTCTTTTTTAATTCAAAATCAAAGACGACGCTCATTCAATTCTCTCGTTACCTGGATCCTCCTTGCCAGTGTTCTCATGCTGTCGTAAGTTTCGTTTTAAATGATATTTTATTTATTTTTACACATTTTAAGTAATTTAGCAGAGACATTAAATATTAGTGTACAATATTTATTTATTTTTACAATAATTTTTACATAAAGTTTATTTAACTGGGAAGTAAATCAATATTTAGTAATTTATGAGGCTTGAATATACATATAAATGATGAATTATACGACTGTCACATTTTTCCACCGGTTTTTAATATTTTGAGGTGAAATTTTGAAAGGAAAGTATGGAATTTACATTGTACCTACTACAAGTAGAAAAATATTGACTATTTTATAGGTAGTCTAGCTCCATAATTGAAAATAATTTAACATGGATGACATTGAGTCTCTTAATTATTTCTTTTCTTTCTTACTTCCTTTGTCATTCACATTGAACATATTCACCCCTCCAGAAACATGTCAACGTCAAAAAGAAAATTGGAATGTATTCAAAGTGCCTAACCAAACTACGACTCGTCACAAAAAGTCCACGTCGTAAAAATTATTGGAAATGAAGCCCCGAAAAATTCAATGAGAAATTATTTATTCATATTTTCATATCAAATTTTTAGTATACTGTAGTCCTTTCTTAATAACATGAAACTTTTTCTTAACTTATATACTTATAACCGATATATTTTTTTCTTTTCAATTTTCGGTAGTTTAGAATTCATATAAGTGGTCAATAGACATTAAAGTCTATTTAAGTGGGCAAAATATTTCAGTTTTCTTTATTCTGATCAACAACAACATTCTCTCTGGGATTTCCCCTATTTTTATAAAAAAGGGAAGCACGGAGAAATTGTTTCCATTATTTTTTTCAATTTTCTTATACGATAGCCCCGAGTCCCCGCTGTTATAGTGCTATATGGATTATAGTCGAAAAAGTGGGGAGGAGAATGGAATTTTAAATTAGATTTACATTAGACGACTTTGTTTTGACAATTTTTTTTGTACGAGCTCTACATTTTATATTTAATTTTCAACTTCCTCAGGGAGTCCTATCCTAACTTTAAAGTGTAAGGCTTATGGGTCGTATATACCCAATAATTTAGTTTTATAAATTTTGATTCCATTATTAAACTCCTTATGTTCCCCATAATGGCATTTTGTACGTGTACGAGTTGATGTTTACTGTCAACAACGTCTCTAAGAATTTAAAGAGATAAAAAACGTGAATTTTCACAAGAATAATATAACTTGACATTATCATTCCACAATTTTTCGTTCCATGCCACACGAGACGGAAGTTGAGAGTATGCGAGACAAGAAAAGACATTGAGAATACATTTTAGCATAATGCATACATATGTACAATTAAGGCTTTCTCTGTCTGGAATTCAATTAGGTATTTGTGTATTTTTTTACTTTAATTCGGTTTTATGTCATGTCCTCAAGAAATATTCTGGCTTTTATTTTCCAGGAATATTATCTGTATCTAGGCTATATACAGTCATGAATCTACATTAAAAATTAATATTTAAAAAAAGAACTTTATTTTTTTTTGCTGTCTTCAGTTCTAAATTTTATTTCATGCAGGCTGCAGAGAGCCTTGAAACAATGTAGACGGATTTGTTGTTTGTTGCAAAAACTGTATGGCCTCTAGAAAACATAAATTGAGAATGTGTAATAATCTTATTTTGATCTTTTTTTAATTACAAGATCAAGGTATTCTTATTGAGACTTGTCCATATAAATAAAAAAGATGCTTGAAAAAAATTGCATATTACATTTTATAAAGGAAACATATAGGAATAATAATAATTTTGATTGTTGCCAATTAAGTTATGACCTGTGTCCTTTTTTTTGTAGACTGGCTGGAGTAGGAGGAACCTTAATTACGTCAGGGGGTGATAGTGATGAGGATTTTATGGACGAATTTGACCTTCCTCAAGGCTATCGACTTCGTCGCTCACCAGAAGCCTTTCAATCCCTCAAAGATGTAGAAAATCTCATCCCTTCCAATTACAGCATCCATGAGCCACCCCCAACGGAAGGTGGTAAGTAAAAAATATACGAAACAATTAAGTCATAATAAATTTTTATTATTATTACTTATATCACTCTGACATGACGTCATTCCCTTGATTCAACAAGTTGCTCTCTCTCTCTTGTTCCAAAATTTAGAACAAAATCTTGTACATATTTTTATGGTCTATTTCCGGAATTTTGTTATGAGTTTCCTTCAACTTGTGCCTCAATACGTATATGCGTATATGGGGCTACTTTAAATTGGTGTAGTATTAAATTTTGTCCTGAAATGAAGTCTCTTTGTAATGAGCACAGGTAGTCATTATAATTTACTAATCAAGTATGAAGGACTTTTATGTTGACTCGTATGATCGATACATATTACATAAGCTCATACTCGAACTCTGTAATTATTTTTCTGTTGTGCACATTCTCAATGGTTTGTAATTTATAGTCATGTGCTGTCATACCATCCCTCTCTAATTATCCACCGTGTCAACACAACACACACACGTTGACTTTCATAACAAACAAGGAGTTTGGGCATCTTGTGATTTAGCATACAAAAATAATCATTTCATAAAAATGATTTGTAATTTTTCTTTGTAGTGACAGATCAGAGGTCAAATCATATGTACTGATAAATGATACACATTTTAAATGTATTTTGGACTTATTTTCAACAAATCTCAATTTATTTGAGGAAACAATAATTATCTGTTTATTTATTAAATAAATTAAATATGTTTAATTTATTTATGGGACATAAATAGAAAAAAAGGAAATATTTATTAATCATTCAAGAAAGACTTTAAAAATGGAAGAACCTTGGAATTTCCAAATCGTCTTGATGAATACAATGAGACACATGTGTATGGATGGTCTCTCACCGTTATAATTTCTCTGTGTGTGACGTGTGTGTGTGTGTGACAATGTTTTATTTTAAATTAGTTGAAAGTTTGTCATGAATAATTCATAAGTTTCGATTTAGTCTCATCTGGTATTACTCGTTAAAAATTTTCTAATCAATTTTAATTAATTCATGACGATGTTAGTACAGTGGAAGAGGAGGAGTGACAAGCCACAAAGTCTTAGAATATTTTTTGGGTATGAGTTTGCATGACTTTATGAAAAGGGATGGCTGTAAAGGGAACAAGGAAGGATCTATAAAAAAATTATTCCCAAATTTTTGAGTGCATCAGGCTGTAATGAGGCTAAAGTCAAGAGTGCATTTAATTTTCTCAGAAATGAATTAACAACATACTCAACTAATTGCACAAGAGGAGCACAGGTAAATAATGTGCAGGTATGAGTACGAATGCATGGGTGAACGATGCATGCCATATGGCAATTATTCTATTTTCACTCTCCTAGTTGACTATACCGATAAGGCACCATTGCGTATATTCCCACGATTACCACTACAAATAACATTAAATGTGTGTTTAACTAACATAACTTTATGATTATGAAGAGAGAGAGAGAGTAAAGGTACAAAGCTACCTAAAAACGTCGTAAAAATTTTCTCTCCATAATTTTTACCCCTAAAGTTTTAATTTCCACTAACTTGTAACCACCATAATTGAACAAACAATCATTTTGTGCATTTTGAGCCATATTTTTAATGACCCCACAAATTTTATTATTTTCATTTTTTCTTGTTGTAGGAAATGCGACAAAAGTAAACTTTTCCGTTATTATCATGAATGTGAGGGACATCAAAGAAATCAATGAGGTAAGTTATTTTCTCTACCTTTAAATAATTTTAAATATGTATCATGCTTTTTATATGCAATATTAAGTAAATTGGGGTTCCTATTTATTTATGTAAATTTAAAAGTTTCAAAAATAATTCTGGACTTGTGGATAAATTCCATTTTTTAATTATGATTTCATACAATTTATTTTCTATTGTCCAAAGCCTACAGAATTCTACAAAATCCCTTCGGTTTCCAATTTTCCTTCATTAGTTAGTCTTTAATTTAATTTTTTTTTTCATTATTTGTCCATTGTCCAGTCATTTAAGTAACTTTTTTTACTACAATTTTTTTGTAATATCTAATCACACAAAAACAAAAAATGCCCATTGATATTTTATATGCCTTTTTTTATTTCTTTTTTTTGAAGTTTTACAAAACTACATTTTTTTGTAGAATAATTTGTCTATGGCATAATAAATAGTAATTAAAGCCAAAAACTGATAGATTAATTTATTACATTTATATAAAAAAAATGAAGAAAAACATGCACACTAAAATAAATGACACATATTACGCACGGCTCACATATTCTTATATTTCACCTCATTCTTTTTTGAAACTGCATGCCTTAACTGTTCAATCATTGAGGTTGTTTTTAGCTGCATTCTTTCATTTTTGTAGTGTTTTTTGATAGTTTAGTTTATGGGTGACTATTTTACATGTAAACTTGATGCATTGACCAATAAAATAATAATTTTGTTGATTTTGATTGAGAGGGATGCATGTTGCATTAACAAAATGATTTTAAAATGTCACTGTGTGCATTAATCTGTCAATTGTCTATTAGATTGGGGGTGTGTGTGGTTCCATTAGTTTAGTTCAATTACGATTTAAATTACCTCCCATTATTTACACTCTTTCAGTATTCAAGATGTACCAGCCAATTGCCAAATATTTTTTTTTGGCGTGAGGTACTCGGGAAAATTGCCCCATGTCTCTTTTTTATCGTTTGATCCAATAAATTTTCTCCAGAGAAAGACTTGAACGTGGGGTTTCACTCAATGAAAGTTGGATGGATCAAGATGCATGTAAATAATGTCCATGTATTATTCAGCCATTTTATTCAATTTTCCATACACAAGATGGATGACATGGGGAAGGTGGTCTGCTTTTTATTATTATTTTTTTATTTTGGCACAATCCATATCCAATTTCTAATTCAAGGACAAGCCCCGTACAAAATTATTCTCAATGTTATTTATATGACTGTTGTCCCCACTATTGTGTAATTGAGGTCAAGAAATTAGAATTTTTTTTGTTTGATTTTGTCATTTAACTAAATGTGCAAGTTAATGTAAAAGTAGCTGTAAATATTTGTCTCTATGTTGCATTCTCTTGTAAAAGATTTTGTTGACTTGTATTTAAATGTGATACTCGTAAAACTGTGACAAAAAATGTTTACGGCTAACGACTGATAAAATTGACTAACATGTGAATTGTGTTCCTGAGCGCTTTTGTTTTATTGACTCGGGTCTATTCGGTTGAATTGGAAGGGTGGAATAGGAATATTGGTGAGCCGTATTTTTATTCTTTATCTTTACAAAATTCTTTCCTTACCTAATTAAATCTTTAAGAATGTTTACATTACACACAAACCACATTTAATTTAATACAAGTAGTAAATTATGACCATTTGCTTTACATTGTAGAATTTAAGTAGATTATTTATATCTAGATTTGTAAATACAATTTAGATTCTAGATTAAAATTAATTCTCTCTCTCTCTTTCTTTCGTATTTATGCTCCAACAGTTGCATTTAGTCATTTCCTACTTGATAAAGAAAGGAACTTGTTTTTATTCCCATTGAAAAATTTGTCCTTGAAAAAAGTAGACGAAAAAATGGCATGCCACCTTTATTTTTTGTCAGTGTAGAAGAACCACTCTCACTGATATTGATCTTATGAACATGCATTATTCAATATTGGCAGTCCTATTTTTTACCATTTTAAATGTGTAAGTTTAATTGGGTTCACATTTAAACATTATTTTGATACTCTTCTCTCTCATCACATATTTATTTTAGTACAATCAAGTTTAAATGAAAATTAGGATTCACTGTTGGCTATAACTAAATAAAATGCAATGAATTAGATAGGAAGAGTAAAAGTCCCTAATTTATTGGAATTTATGGTCAATGAAGAATGCAAATTTAATATTTTTATGTTGAAAAATTAATTGAGAAAGTCATTACAATTTTTGGACTTTTATTTTTTTTATGTCAAAAGGAGCTGAGCTTGGAGATGAACCTTCGAATGTCATGGAGAGACACCAGGTAAATTTTTTTTATTAATTGTAATGTGTATTACGTAATTATACTCGTTACTGGACAAATCAAATTTTGAATCCAAAATATTTCATTTTTAGATTAGCTCATTTAGCTGTCACAACAGGAAACAATTTTCTAGTGCTCAATCCAAATTTACTGGACCGAATTTGGCATCCGGACATTTTTGTTGGTAATGAACAATTTTATATAATTTATTAGTAGACCAAAAAAACAAATTGTGGATGAATTTCACAAAAAATGTGGACTGGAGGGAGGAATGAATATTAAATTAGAATGAATATAATGATTTTCATACAAAATGTTTTTTGATGCAGATCATATAAAATCAGTCTCTCAACCAGCTTTAATATCAAAGCCAGCTTCTTTGCGTATTTATCCTGAGAGTGTTGTACGCTATTCAGCCAGGTAAATATTTTTTGCTCTTTGTTCCTTTTCTTTGTGGCGTCAGAAATTTCTGGTTCAATTACATATGCCAATTTTTAAACTTTATTCTCAAATGGTACATCCCCAATCCACAACATTTTGTATTTTGTGATTACTGTTTAGCATGATAATATTAGTTTTTAAATGTGTCATTTCAACTATCATTTCTATAAAGTTTACATAAACTTTATTAAATATTTCGTCTTCATTAATACATAATTACACCCATCACTTGTGGGATACGCCAGCTAATTTTCACATGTAAATTAAAATTAGCTGAGAATAAATCAACCTTATGATTAACTCAGCTTCCTATTTAAGTTTGTATCAGAATGTGAATTTATATAAAAAGATGACGCTATAAATTTTTTGTCTTTAAGTTTTTATTTCTAAAAATAATGTAATGTAATGTAATGTAAACATTTTTCATGTATTTTATGTATTTTCAAATTTTAGGATTACCATTACGATGGCTTGTCAGATGGATTTTCACTACTATCCAGCTGGTAAACATTTTGGTTTTCAACTTTTAGCCTACACAAATATTTTTCATAAAACAAAATACTTTTAAAAATTGAATCGCATTTTCCATAAATAAATAGACTTAATTTTGGAAAAACTTTAACGGTAAAATACACAAGAAATATTTTTTCCGTATTTCCAGATACTCAAAGATGTAACATTGATATGAAGTCATGTAAGTAGCTTTTTTTCTTATTTTTAAATTTTTCACTGAAAAGGACCACCTTGACCTATAATGTGACCGCAGTTTAGGAATTAATACATCCGGGGTTTTTCCCCACAAAAACCAATTTCCCAGTACAAATATAGACACACGATCGTCGTAGTGCAAGAAAATAAAAGCCGCCACTAGAATTAATAGAAATCTAATTATTGATCTGTTAGGAAAACCCACAAAAGATTGGGTTTTTTTGGAGAGTAACCGCATCACATTTTCTCCTTCTGCTCAGTGACAAAAAAAGAATAATGAACAATAGAATGGTTCATCGTCTCGTAACAATTGTAGTATTTCCAATAAATGAAGACGTGACGGCCCCTTCTATTGAAACAAAACCGACAAACTTTTTTTTTGTCGATTCTGTTCATTGTTTCTGCAGAGTCACTTTACAGAGTGAATGCACAAAATAAATGTCTCAATCACTCAAATTACAAGAAAAGCTTCTGTCTTTTATCAATGGAGAGGAGATTGAGCAAAGGAAAATGTTAACTCTTGTTAAATGACTATAATTAACTCAATGTGTTTCCGTATTTATCTAACTTTTTGAATAGATTGTACTGTCCTTTTCCATGAGGGAAATAATTTGTCAACTTAAGACAGAGAGAGAGAGAGAGAAAATTGCACATGAGAGCACGCAAGGGATTAGAATTTTCTTGTTTATCTTACTCAACAAATTAGATTTCATCCAATTCAATTGAACTGATGGTTTCCCTCTATTTTACTAGCCTAGTATAAATAATTGACTATTATCTTTAGCTTCTTGTTAAAATTGTGAATTTCATCTTGTGCATGAAAAGATGAAGATTCTCGTAAGAAGTAAATATAGAAAAAAAAGTCTTCATAATTGACTCAAAGGAGGCAGAGATGCAGACTGAGAAGAAAAATAAACAAAGTGGCGACAGTTGTCTTTGTTTTCAGTCGGCATTATGAATTATGAATGATGGACGTGTGCCTAAAATCTTTTGGAATGCATTTAATGGATTTCTTTTGCTTTCTTTTAAAAAAATGGCAGATGCTTACACCAACAAAATTTTGGATCTGGGTTGGAAAGAGTACAAGGGAGCATTTCTAGCTGACAAGCTAGAATTACCGAATTTTGACGTGAGGTAACTTCATTTTTGCAAAATCCGTCCAAATTTTTTTTTATTTGTTCATTTTAACTCTAGAATTTGAATAGTACCTAAATATAGAAAAAGTATGTTCTAAAATTTTTTCAGCTTGGACAATACAAGAAACTGGTTGACAAATACAACTTCCGGTAAAAAAACCAATATAAATAATTTACTCGTACTTTCACCCAATTTTCCTCTATATTTACACCTTCTATTTGCAAAGGACAGTAAAAAAAACATTTTGTAAAATTCTCGGGTTTTCACTCCATGCTAAAAGTTTAGAATCCTCGTAAAAATAGGGAACAAGTGTCTTGCTACCTAGAGAGGTGAGAATAAATTTGTAAACTGTGGAAGGATGACCAAAACATTTGAAGCGTTCATTAAACTTTAATTTACACGAGGACCTCCTCCCAGTTGTAAAAATGCACTAACCTACAAGCTCAAATCTTTGATCTTTTGTACAGGAGTATATTTGTGTAAGTAGGGTGAACCTGTACAAGTAAATTTTTATTTAGTTTTTATTAATGGAAGAAAAGTTTGGCATGAGCCAACAGACGAGGAAGTTACGTATTCCATTCTGTATATTCTATTCTTGTGTGTATCAGTATCTACACATGTGTGTTTCTAGAGTATTGAGCAAACTGTTTTTTTTGCCTGCATCTTATCCCATCTGATCTATACAATTTATCTTGGTGTGTGTTCCATATTGTTTATTTTGTTGTTTTTTTCTCATGAAGGTTCCTACTCTACAATTCGGTTCACAGTCCTCCTGCGAAGAAAGTTGAGTTATCATCTCATTCAAACTTATCTTCCCTCAGCTCTCTTCATCATTGTCAGTTGGCTGTCATTCCTCATTCCACCGGAAAGTGAGTCTTGGCTTCATTAGTTGTTCTTCCACTGCCTCCACTACAACTATTTTTGTCAATTAAAATTAAATTAATGATGATGCTAATTTCCTCTCTTTCTCTTTATGTCTTAGGTGTTCCGGGAAGAATGGCTTGCTGTATGTGCAAATTTTCTAGTCTAAAATAATTTCCCCTATAATTTGATTAATTTTCTTAATTGTGATAAATAATTTAATTTCTTATCAGGTATGACAACACTTCTCACGTTGACGGCCATGTTTGCAGCTGTGAGACAAAATACTCCAAATGTGAGCTACGTCAAGGCGTTGGACATTTGGATGGTTGTATGCATAATTTTTGTATTCCTCACTCTTGTGGAGTACACGGTCGTTCTCAAGTAAGTTATTTTTCCGAAAAATAAATTCCTCCATTAATAAAATCTATTCAAACTTTTCTTGTTCCATGAAAAAATAGGGAAAAGAATGTAATCTTCATTTAATTAATTAAAAGTTAGTTATTTAGTTCATTGACTACTTGTTTTAATAATTTTGTCCTGAGACATTTTATTAGCCCATAAACTCGATATCAATAAATTACAGACAGAGAGAGCGTAAATAATGTATCAATTTGATGGAGCATGAAGGCTATGCCAAATTCCTTGGCCCTGATCATGAAATATCTGTAGAGTCTACAGTGTAGACAATTTGACCATATTTTTAGAGAGCAGGTGTACTACAGGGAATTGGCATTTAACTTGTTGATAAAAAGACACTCGCTTGGTAGGCACGACCATCCACCATGACACGAGACGGAAGACAGGGGATGGGCTTGACTACAAAAAAAAGTGAAAATATCACAAAAGTCTTTCTTTTAAAGAATTTTTGTAGGGATGTCTCATGAGTCATGACACTTTTGATGTAAGTTGAAAATAAATGTTTAGAATTTGAAATTTTTTTTTTGTATTACTTTTTAGATTGAAAAGTCTGAAGCCAAAGACAAAAAAGAGGGATGAGAAGCCATTTATACCAGATACGCTGAGTTCCATACATTCAGCTCCAGCAAATGGACATCATGGGAGTGCTCACTCCATTCCGACAATTTCCTATCCAGGATCATATGGAGAATATCCTACCATTCAAGTACTAATTTTTTTGCTCTGTTTAATTTGAATACATTTATTTTAATAGTAAGTTTTTATCTGTACAATTTCTACAATATAAATTTGTAACGTGAAATAATTTATTTGTAGATGAGAAGATCAAAATTAAATGAGACGACATTTAACCAAGGGCCCCTTGGACCACATGGAGACGCGATGAATAGAAGACATCCAAGTGAACCAACATTAATAACTCAATTACCTCCCATGTCAGCTCAAGATTTGAGTCAAAAACAAGTGGAGGCTCCAAAAGTACCCAACAAATTTGAGTACGCAAGTATCAAATTGGAAAAATTTACCTCTACAATCATCCCCCTCCTCTTTATCGTATTTAATTTTATTTATTGGCCATGGTTAATTCATCGGGCTCAATATTACAATCATGGTGGGGCGGATGGGTCTAATTCTAATTAAAAAAATGTCAACAAAAAAAGTCAATCAAGAAAGAGAGAAAGACAAAGATGGAGGGAAAAAGTACAGATGGGAAAAGATGGTGCTTAATTATTACAAGTCATGAGTAACCATATTTAATAATTATAAATGTTTAACCATGTACCTTGAATTGGTACATGTATGTCGTGTGTGTATAAAACAGTTGAATCATTTGTGATGCCATAATATGAATGCCAAATGGGAAAACAGTTCACTAAAATAATATTAATACGAAGTCAAAGGGCAGGAAAAAAAACGTTTGGAATTTTTACATGTAAACATGTTATGCATCTCAACCATTTTAATCTTTCATTAATCTTTCATCAATACAATTTTATCGTTTTATCTTGTTAAAGCCATGTAAAAAATTTAATTTTAACTTGTAAACATTTGGTTCACTGGCCTCCTACATTTCGAAAATGAGAACATTAAAACATTTTTTATTTAATTATTTCTTCAAATTTGATTTATTCTCATCTAAATACTTCATTTAATTAAGTTAATTATAAAAGCATAAATAAAAATAAAAATAATAAAAAACGGGAGCATTTTGATGGCTATAGCCATAGTTATAACTATAACAAGGTGTTTGATTGAAGACATAAATAAATCAGATCTTCTATAATACACGATTTAGACACCGCTACAGTAAATTACAAATCCTTGGAACCAAAACCAAACATTCAATTTAAATGACAATTACAATAGATATTGTCTACATATTAAATATAATCAATCAACTCTATTTTTTGATGTCTTGAGAACTCACTCACGAGGAGGAGACCAGAGGGTGGAAACGAGTTGGGACTTGAGACTTGGCACACTCGTAGTTTTGGTCATCCTGATAACGAAAAGTGAGGTTAGAGCGTCGAATACCGACAAAATTCGGAGAAAACCCGGGTCAAAATGTCATTTCCCTTATGGTAAATGAGGGCAGTATTTAGCTTCACTGTACTTACCATAAGAGAAATGACATTTTGACCCGGGTTTTCTCCGAATTTTGTCGGTATTCGACGCTCTAACCTCACTTTTCGTTGTCAGGATGGCCCAAACTATGAGTGTGCCAAGTCTCAAGTCCCAACTCGTTTCCACCCTCTGGTCTCCTCCTCGTCAGTATAAAAGATGCGTCCTTCGACATGGAGTCTTGAGAAGACGCATATAAAATTCTCGCGGAACCTGAATTGTCTAATTAAGTCTCATTGTTGAATCATCTCGATGAATAATAATAATATCCATGAAAAATTGTTGGATAAAAAATCATCCGCATCTCTTTACATAATGCACTCTACTGATGTCATGGTCAAGTAAGCTGTAGCACCATTCAAATGTCATTCTTTCTCCACTCAAGCAAAAAAAAAAGAAGAAGAGGAAGACATTTTTGCATGCATACAAAAAAGTACTGATCACTACATATTTTTTGCCACAAGCATGAGTGAGCTTGTAAGGATTTCTAATGTAGTTGTTAACATTCATTTTTTGTCCTAAACTCCATGGGATAATAAATTCTGTTGTATGACGTCTTGAATATTCATTTGACCATTTATTTTACGCTGGAGGATACGTTCTAAGTACAAGTCTAGACTCATTAAAATGTTTCATGGAATTCTATAAAGTACAGATTGTTAGTCATTGACACAATAAATCAATTTATGCATGTACTCAAGGGAGTGTTAAAAAATGACGCACAAAAATTTCTGCTTTACGAAACACTTTTGAGTCCTTCTTGACAAAGATGGATGTAAATTACCTTAATGTTGTACAATGTTACACTATAGTAATTATAATTTAATGATTATACCAATACTTTAATTGTGCTCATAACCATAATCATATTCTTTTGTCATATATACCCAGTTTGTATTTAAAAATGGTTTCATAAGGATGGGAATGTCTCTTCTCACAAAGGTCATGGTGTTCATAAAAAAATTCACATGTGGGACATTCTCATTCTAATCAATTTATTATTTAAATTGGTTTCAACCAAAAAAATTCAAACATGTGTAAATCAGTCATTTACATTGTAATGAAATTGTAGGGATTAAAGATGCAATTTTCCGCGTTTAGCTCCAATAAATTTCTGCCTCATTCTATGAATACATTCGTTATATTTAAATTTTTATTAGTTATTTTGACTATTAATTTTCCTTTTCATAAAAAGAGAACTTCTGTTGCTTTACGCATGATGTTTATCCCCATCTTGTTACATCAAGAATCTTTATTCTTTCAACAATTAAGGAATAAAAAAAGATTAATTGCAAGTACCTAAAATTTTATGATCTATAAATATAAACATGGCTTTGACTGTGTTGAAATTTTTGCATGGTGGTTGTGTAAGGCCACAAAATATGTTTTAGAATATTTGAAAATTTATTGGAGGATGGAGTAGATCAACAACAACAAGAAATATATAAAGTAGAGTACCTCCAACTAATTTGTTTTCTTTCATTCCTTACAACTGTGCACAAAAAAATGTAAAAAAGAATTGGCGAGGTTATATGCATTACACATATGGTTCTAGCAGGTAAAAAAATACCCACGAGATTCATTTCTTTTAGGTACTTGAGTAGCCAACATTAATCTCGAATAGCGAATGTTCATTAAATTGTCTAGAGGAAGGTGGTGTAAAATGTACAGACGTTGTGACGTATTCGACGCTTCGTTCCAGGGGGGGGCTGGACAAATTTTTGGGCAATTTTCACAGTTAAATTATTGAGCAGTGACACTTTTTTGCAGGACTAAAAATTATCGACTTTGTGAATGTGCTGTAACAATTAAAATTTTGAAGAAGAATATTGAATTTGTAATGATTCATAATAATTACTATTTTAATTTTAAAGGGAAATGGTTAAATCCAAAATGTGGCCTTCCACAAAGTTTAATTTGTGCAATTTGACGGGAATTTTGATCTTCTGCTTATGGTAAGTTTAATAGTTAATTTAAACGTGTCTGAAATAGAAAAATGTTTAATTTGACCGTGTCATTATTTTAAAGGTTGATAAATCTCTGTGGAAGTGAGGTGACAGATGATCATTTTAACTCAAATATTTATGAGATTGAAGAGGATGGGGAAGAGGAGATTAGATTTCGATCAAAGAGAAAATATTTTGACGAAACTAACATTATCCCTGATAATTATAGTATTTATACACCACCACCAAGCTATGGTATTTTACTCAAAATTCTCTAATTAAAGTGTTCATTTTGTTTTTGAGCAATTTTATGATAATTTTTTTTTACTCTCCCTCTTTTTTCCAGGCAAACCAATTTATGTGGAGACATCAGTTGTTATTTTTAATATTCGAGACATAAATGAAGTGAACCAGGTAGTATTTTATTTCAAATTTAATTAAATTATAATTAAAAATTTTGTATGACTTTTTATCATCTTGTTCAGGATTATAATTTAGAAATAAATCTACGACTGTACTGGAGGGATGAAAGACTGACTCCATTGGAACTTCAGGATGGGAAACCGTACATGATTTTGAATCAAAAATTATTGAATAAAATTTGGACGCCTGATATTTTCATAGGTAAATATTCTTTGGATTTTACAGAACCAAAAAATTTAAAATCAAATTACAATGAGAATTATTATTTAATTTCAAAGATCATGCTAAGAATGTGTCACAGCCAGTACTCATTTCGAAACCCTCATCACTAAGACTGTATGATGACAGTACTGTCAGATATTCGACAAGGTTAAATCAATCAATTTTATTCTAATTTGTGTATATCCAACAAATTGATATTTTGGTATATAAATTATTTCACAAATTGTAATGAGCATTATTTCTCAAAAATAGAATGACAGTAAACATGGCGTGTCGCATGAATTTTTTTTATTATCCAGCAGACACACAAGTTTGCAATATCGACTTTAAGAGCTGTAAGAAATTATTTTAAATTGAATTTTTTTATTTTAATTTTAAATTGTAATATATACTTATGTCATACTTAACCAATTTCTAGTTGCCTATGACGTGAGGGACATGACATTAGGATGGAGAGATGGTCTAGAAGCAAAAATTTTGACAGATTTCAAGCTACAAAGTTATGGAATTAGTATCCAGGAAATTCACAGTTTTACAGACAAAACTTCCAGTAGTCAGTTTTAAATATTTAATTAAAAATTTTATACTTGATTCAAGTAACTTGAATTATTAATGAACTAAAAAGATGTTTAATTTTAGACAGAACTTACTGGGTACTTCGATTAGCCATACGGATACAACGAAGAATGTATTTTCATATGCTTCAAACATACTGTCCCAGTATTTTATTCGTGATTATAAGCTGGCTGTCTTTTTGGGTCCCCCCTGACACTGTTTCAGCAAGAATGACTTTGTGCATCACAACTTTACTCTCATTGACGGCCATGTATGCAGCTGTGAGGTAAGTAAGCCATTAAATTAAATTAGGTAGTATGTTAAACAATCTTTAAAAAATCTGAATTGTTTTCTAATCATTTTAGGCAGAGTACTCCGAATGAAAGCTATGCAAAGGCTCTTGACATTTGGATGATAAGGTCAGTGAATAATTCCAGCTTGAATTATACTCATTTTAATAAATATTGTCAAACCACTAATTTATACAATTTAGAAAATTTAAAATTTATTTAAAAAATATTTTAGAAAATAATTCATTTTTTATTCTTTTTTTTGCAGTAAGTTGTACAACAACCTTCACCTTAAACCTTTCACTGTATTCTAATTTTTGGTTAATCATATTCTACATTAATTGTAATTTTTATTTTATTTTTTTTCGGGTGTTTCGTCTCTGGCAATACATAACACGTGCAACATTAAATTGATTATTTTTGGAGTCCAGGCTGCATGATTTTTGTTTTTGCAACTCTTGTTGAGTATGCCATCATTTTGAAGTGAGTCAAAATGTGCTTTAATTGGTTAGCAAAGGTAAATAATTACACCAAAAATTCTTTACAGACTGAGGGCTATGAAACCCAAAGAGAAGAAGGACCCACCAATGGAGTCTCATCATCGAGATAATGGACGCTACATAAAGTGGCGCTCAATGTTTAACAAATTGTCGTCAACAATGGACAGTGAAGACGAGCCCAAAGTGACGACAATATCATATTTATCTTGGTACTATAATGATGGCAAAGAATTTGTTCCGTATCATGTAAGCTAAACATTGAATTAAATTTTGTCATTGAGATGATTGTAAAATTAGAATATATTAACTAAATTGAATATTGATTGTGTAAGATTCGAAGACCCAAACTTAGAAGTAGTCGAAATTCAAGTCCAATGACGATGACTTCCAGTCACAATTCAGACTCACCATCTTCGTCAATGAGTGAAACTCCTGTTCCACAACATAAAAAAGATGGAGAGAATAAATTGGAGGAAAAAAATCAATATTTACAGTTGGCCACTTACGTGGATACAATTTCATGGATTGTCATTCCTGGCTCTTTTATTTTATTTAACATTGTTTACTGGCCCTGGCTTATGGTGTCTTCAGATTACAATGGCGGCCATACGAATAATTAAACAGAATTAATGTTGAACTAGTGGACAATATAATAAAAAAAAGTTTTGTGTACACTTCATGTATAAAATGTTTCTACCGTATATGACCCAATAGTACACCCGCGCACTATTCCACAAACGTACCCTCAACCCCGCGTACTATTAGAGACCCGCGCACTATTAGAGCCCCGCGTACTAGACAATGACTTTATGATTTTACCATGACATTTACAATACAAATCAATATTTATGTGTCAATGAGTCCCGGATTT
>JAQIVZ010002334.1:0-21773 GCA_034700945.1 Arrhopalites spinosus
CAAAATTTCTGTTCAAGTCTGCGTAAAATGGAGTCATGAATTTGATAAAAAATAAATAAGAAATATTAAAGACAAGTTTCAATTTGGCATCTATAAAATTTATTCACAAAACACAACAAAAAACTTGATTTTTTTGCCACAAGTCAACACTCTATCCTCTACAAAAAAAATAACAAATAATTTTAGTTAAGTACTAAATTCAGGTGAAAGACTGAACTTGAGACTAATAAATTACAAAAATTTTAAAATTTCAAACGCAATTAATTTAAATAAAAACACTCTAATTATTTTAAGGCACTTTCTACAATTCTAAACAGCAATGTGATAAATCTTGAAAACTTAAAATTAAATTACAATTAAAATTCTTTAGTGTACATTTTGGTGTGATGTTGCTCTGTCATGTGATCAGTGATACAAATAAGTTCTCTAATCTTTTCTTGGCTCTAAACTTAAAATTATAAAAAAGAACATACTCAATAAATGCCCACAAGGACTTTAAAACATGAAATTTATGTACAAAAATTGTAAACGTATTTAATTTAAAAAATTAAATAATTAATTATAAATAGTTTTTTATATGTTCATTAGCATCAATGTTTGACTTTCAGTCGAGTGTTTCTTCTTTTGGTCAAATTTCCAGTTCTTTGCAATAAAAGTTTCAATTTTACTAATATTGCTTCAAGGCATTTAAATATATTTACAATATTTGTACATTTTGCGAAAAGTTTTGCATTAAATTACGATGACTCCGTGTCCATTGTATTTATTGCAATTTTCCCGTTCCCCGTCTCGGTGCTCGTCTATTTAAAAAAATAATCATAAAATTTATAACTTGAACGCCGTTCACTCTCTCCACAGCCTAAAGAGCACTAAAGAGCTCGTAGGCCCTTCTTTTAGCGTGCAGTTAATTTGCAAATAAGAATACAATTTCAGTTAATTTAACTTACTCTAAAGAAGCCCCGGTGACTCCGACGTCGGTGCTAATTATTTTCAAAAAATAGTTTCAATTAAAATTAATTATAATTTTGACAATTAAATTATCTTACAAAAAGTCGCTCAGTCATGGCAAGGATGAGAGCGATAAGGATGCCAAAGACAAGGATGGTTAAGGGTCCAATAAAATTAATCATTTGAACTTGAGGTCTCCCTCCAGTCTCCGAACAAGATGGCGTAGACCACCATTTACTTTCCAATTGATGTAAAACTCCCGTCTCTCTCAATGTGAGAATCCCTTGTGATATTTTTTCGCGAAGATCAGAACCTGCAATTAAGAATAAATTGATATAAACATAATAATGTTGAAAAAATTAATTGCTCACCTTTGGGCACAACGGCTGCAAATGACCTCATGTCAATCCCTCCAATCAACCTGAGGGAACAATCTTGGGACATGGCTCTCTGAAAATTTCTTTCCTCGCTCATAAAAGCAAATTGTCCATCAGCTCGTGAGACCTCGTCAATTCCACTTTGAACCGAAGTTTGAAATCCCCGTGTCTCCGAACTCCGTTGAACTCTCCACCAAACTCTTTGTAAGTCTTCTCTCTTGACATTTTGTAAAAAATAATTTGTGGACCCTCCACGAATTACTCCAATCTCAATATTTGGATTTTTAAGCAATTTATCTATTGAGGATGGAGGTGGAATGGAACCTAAACAAGAATTAAATATAATTAAAATTTATTTATTTTATTTTTAATTATTTAACTCACCAGGGTCAAACCAATGGGAGATGAGACTGGCATAAATGATGAGAATTAGGAGAGAGAATAACCACCAAACCACTGCTATTGTCCGGGAAGAAGCCGCCTAAATTTTAAGAAAGGTTAAAAGTTAATTATTTTACTGTTTTTGCCTCTCAAAAAAAGTCAAGTTCAACGCCATTCAGCTATTTTTATCTATCTAGTCACCGCCAAAGGAAAAAGTAACTGTTCCTGGCTCCAATGTTTATTGTAATTTGTTAATTGTGAAATGAAGGAAAGGGAGTTTAAAATTCTCTGTTAATTGTGTGGGAGTTGCTCAAGTTAAATGGAGGTAAAAAAAAGTGTTGTTTTTTTTGTTAACTGTACACAAACCTGAAGTCGGATGTCGGAGCCGCGTAAGACGAGAGTACTTGCCAAAAGCCACATGCTATTAATCCATGACAAATCTTGGCCAAGATTCGGTGATTCGGAGCCAGGGACAATAATGTCATCCTTTTGGAATGGACTCTGTAATTTTAAAAATTCCAATAAAAATAATTTGTCAAACTATTTAATTTACAAGAGTAAAATCACGCCTTACGCACCAACCAAGCGACGAGACGGAGACACACGGAAGTGACAAAGAAGGCCAAACCGATGCTCACCCACACCCACACAGAAAATGGACTTAAAAGTGTTGACACTCCGTCTGTTGACATGTCCAAATTCTGTTCAAAAAAAATTCTAACACCATGAAAGACAAAATTTCTTATGTTTTTATTTTGGGCAAATGCATGGCTTTTCCTATAAACGGCGTCCAAGTCTCGCAAATAATATTAATTAATTTTTGTAATTTTTTTTTAGAAATTAAAAAAAGAAAATATTTTGCATAAAAACTTTGCTAAAAAAGTGCTGAAAAGATTTCATAAAAAAAGTTGCATCTGGTTTATGTTAAAACAAAGTTGAAGAGCGTGACATGTTGAAAGTTGATGACAAGAGTTTGTAAGACTAACATGGCCAAAATTCCAAGTGCAATTCTTGATCTTTTTTTCTGTACCGAGAGAGAGAGAGAGAGAGAGAGAGGGGAAATAGTTTGTTAATTTAATTTGTAAAAGGAAACATAATTTGGCGACTAATTTTATGCCCTGCAAAAAAAACTACTTTTCCTTTCATTTTTTATACCAAGTTAACAAATACTTGTACACACAACAACCCCAAGTCATTTGTTAGTTTCCTTTTCTCTCTTTTCTCTCTCGTTGCATGGATATTTTTATGCTCATCATTTAACCACATCGGTATGGGCTCGAAAGAAATGTACGACTCTCTTTTTTTCCAAAGGAATTCCATCAATTTGCATATGAATAAATTCTTGATTCTTTTTCTGCACAAAAACTTTTTTCTCTCTCCAAACTCTAAGAATCATGCCCTTCTCTGTTGGAACAGAGAGAGAGAGAATTAAAAAAAAGTTTGAATGCATGGAAAAATTATCGTGGGGGGAATCTGACAGGGCATAAACTTGAAAATCAAGACATAAAATTCTCAATGTAAATTAGCACCTGCCCTTTCTTTCCCCTGACAATCAGACAGAGAAAGAGAGAGAGAGAGTGGCTTCTGGTTTCCCTTCTCTTGTGGTTTATACACTTTGTACTCTGTAAAATGGAAATAATGGAGGCCCGCAAGGGGAATTCATGCTGATTCCATTATCATTATTACGAATAGAACAAGAGTCTTGATTAATTCAAACGTATAAAAAAAACCGTTTTTTACCTTACAAAAACAGAGGGGAACTTTTGGTGGCAAAGGAGTGGAGAATTATGGCGTAGGTGTTAAGTTTGTATTTAATGGAAAATTAATTTACATTATTTTTTATTTCATTTATCTCAAATGTAGAGAATATTATAGTCTGTGATGCCCGTTAGACGTAGCTGCTCATTTTTAACTGAATGGCGTCCAAGTTGCACAATAAAAAAAATTGACAATTTATTTTTTAGAAATAATAATAAAATTATTATTTTTCGTAGAAAATTAATTTTAATCGTCATTTGAATTTTTTTAACCTTAATTAAAATTTCTTTGATTTCTTAAATTAGCATTAAGAACGCTCAAATAATTCACCACGTACATATGCACTAGCTCAGTATTTGTTGGACACTTTTTTTGACAATTTTACATGGAGTGGCGTCAAAGTTTGGCAATAAATAATAATAAAGACGAATTTAATATTTAAAACTTTTTTTTTTGAAACTTGACATGAAATTTTATATTTTTGACAAAAAATAGTCTTGATTCTCCTAATAAATTTTTGACAAAAAATAGTCTTGACTCTCCTAATAAATTTTTGACAAAAAATAGTCTTGACTCTCCTAATAAATTTTTTAAATCTCTCCAAAGTGGGTGGAAAGTAATGAATAGGTTGAGGTAAAAAAAAGTGCAAAAAAAAATAAAATAAAAAATTGCACATGATAATGTGTACTCATTTATTTTAAGAAACCATGTCTCACCCTTTAAAAATAGACGATGAGTACATATCCATGTGTGCATCCCTATAAACAAAAATTAAAAGTTGGGAATAGTGCAGAAATGTGATGAGTGAGAACTGAGAACTGTTTCTCTCTTTTTTTGCAATAAAGTGCGAATACCCAGGAAAAAAATATCGGCTGCTATTTTCATGGGGTAAAGAAAACAGCCTGTCTACAAAGTGAGTGTTCTGGTTGCAGAAACCAGGAGATATGTTTGTATTAGACTCTTATTATTATAAATTTATGATACTTTTCATCCATGCAATTCCTTCTGGTGCTCTTGAAAACTGAAAAGAGTTCAGGGTTAAAATTCATACATTTATATGAAAGAGAGAGAGAGTTGCGAATTTGGGATATTTTGTATTGGGGCTATAGGAGGGATGTACATAATGGAAGGTTGTTGTAATATTGGTAAATTTAAATTTAGATTGGAAGAAGGAGGATATGAAAGAAAGCCATGGGATTACAATTATCTACCTAAATAAACGTACTGTGGGCCAGTTTTACACCTACAGACAATATTAAGGACTCTTTCCTTATTTTCTCCTCAGTCACTCTCTGGCATTGGCAAGGAACACTTGATTTAATTGTGCTTCTAACAATTTAATTGCTCTTTCATATTAAAATGGCTCGACCCGTTTGGCAGGTAATTGAAATTCATGAAATTAATTTTTTTTGTTTTGTTGTACTTTGACGCCGCTCAGTCATTTAAAAGTGACTGTGTCAATTTCCGATTGTGAAGTTGAAAAGGCCTTTTCGTTGTTGAATTATTGTAGCTCTCAAGTTTAGTTGTAATTAATTTAAAATATTTAATTGTTTTACAGGTGGCAGGGAAAAGAATTCCAGAGGAGGAAGCAGAGGCTCAAAACTGGATTGAACAATGTACTGGCCGTCGTTTTGCACGTAAATTAAAATATTTTAATTCGTTTAGCTAAACGCCAATTCATTGTTTTGATCGTTCCTTGTTAAAGTGTTTATTTGCTGATTTTTTTTGTAGAAAGATACGAAGACGAGCTCCGAGATGGAATTGTTTTATGTCAACTCATGAATGTTCTCCAACCAGGAATCATTCGTAGAGTCAACACTTCCGGTGGCGACTACAAATTTATGGACAATATTCAACAGTAAGTATTTTTTATTATTAAAAATCTCTTTCAAAAAAATGAAAAATTAATTAAAATTCTCCCCAGGTTTCTCCGTGCAGCCACAAATTACGGAGTACCAGAAACAGATCTTTTCCAGGCAGTCGATTTGATTGAGAAAAAGAGCATTAACTTGGTCACAATGACCATCTATGCCCTAGGCCGAACGGTAAGTAAAAACTTTCCCTCCAATAAATGTCAATGTCAGTTATATTCACAATTAAATTAAAATCCCTAATTAAAACAGACATACAGACACCCAGAATGGCGAGGACCTAATTTGGGTCCTCGACCCTCAGAAGAGAATCAACGAAATTTCTCAGAAGACGTCCTACGGTAATTTAAATTAATTTAAACACCATACATAAATGACGTAATCATAATCTAATTAAATAATTTTAATTAAAAAAGAGCTGGAGAAACTGTCATTGGACTCCAAGCTGGACAAAATCGTGGAGCAACTCAAGCCGGTCAAAATTTTGGAGCCTCTCGTCGAATCATTCTTGGAAAATAATTCTTTTTTTTGTCAAAAAAAATTAAACTTGTAAATTATTATTTAAACATATTTTCGCAAGCTTTTTAATCTTAGTTGCAATTAACTAATATTTCTCCTTTTTTGCAAAAAAACCACCCAAATTTAATTTCCGTACAAGATTAAAAGTTCTTGCCAAAGAAAATGGTCACCGAAGGCATTATATTAATTTTTGTATTTGAAATTCCACTAAATTATAGTAGGCAAATTATTTAACGAAAAAAAGTGAGTGGCGTTTTACCTTATAAAGAATAGCAAGGGACGTGTGCATAAAAGGGGCCGTAAAATCCACGACACTTTCCCTTGCAGCCGACACCGTCAAATCCGCCAACGCCATGTCAGCCTCCTGTCACCACAAATAATCTCCCGGTTAGTGTCAAAAATTGGTTGACAACTGTCACCCAAAAATTTCCATCTGGAGAACATTCCTCTCCCACTCAATTTAAATGTATAAAATTTCACAAAAAAAAATAAATTCTTACCCCTCTCGCCACCTCCCCAATCATCCCATCCCACTGACCTGTCAACGGATCCGGTTTGCCATAGCGGTCATCCCCAACAAGTTTAAATTTGTAGTAGAATCCCAATAATTTAGACAAGTGTTGAGCAAGGTCAACACAATAGCCCTCCTCATCCCCGTCCACGTTGGGCGAGTCACTTTTTATGTAGCATGGGGAGTTCATTGTAGTAATTATGATTGTTTTATTTATGTCCCTCTTCTCATTGGTCAACATGGAACGATCCACCATTTGGAGTCCATCCGAACTAAATAAATTGCCTGTAGACCAATTGCCCACAGTCAAAAAAGTGGGGACATTTTTCTCATTGTTGTATTGTAATTTAAGAATGTCCACAGTGACACGGGAACGGAGTCCATTGGAGAAACTTATGGGCCCTGTGATGCCGTCATAGGATACCTTTAAAGAGAGAGAGAGAAATTGTAATGGAGATGGGAAGGGTCAAGGTTTCATAAAATAGGGAGAAGAGTGTTTAAAATAAAATAAAATAATAAAAAAGATTTTATTTTACTCTCTCGAGTGCATCTTTTAATTCTTCTCCAATTTCCCATTTCCTGTCGGCGGAACAGGATGCAGCCGAGAGATTTGACAAATCTGCTCCAGAATCTTCAAAATCTTCGAGACCACGAGCGAACAACTCAACTGTGTCCAATGTTAAGGCAACTCTCTTGTTTTTTTGACTCTTGAACAGATACAGAAATTTTAAGCTCTTTTTGTACATACAAATATAAGACGTGAGGATAAAAGGAGAGGGAGACCCTTCAAAATTTTGTCATAACAAATTTAAGGCACATGTCAAAAGGGTAGGGTCGTACGAGCATGTGGTCAAAATCTCAATTTTTAGTGAACAAAGTCAAAAAAGTGGTTTTTTCCCTATTTAATGGAGAAATGGCTTTATTTTAATTTGGTTCAGTTTGACGCCATTCATTAAATTTGTCGTCGTTTTGTCTGATTTGTAGGGACAGGTGAATCAAGTTCAACATTTACAGTCTACAGAGTATAGAACTAATTTGAAATTTAATTTAATTGAAAATAATTAAAAATTTTGTCTCTAAATATTTTTTCAAAATTTGAAACTCAAATCTAAATTCAAAAAAATAAAGATTCATTTAAAAAATTAATTTTAAACCTTATTTATTTAAATCCCTTTATATTGTCAAAGTTAGACGCCGTTCACTTAAATGTCAACGACAGAATTTCCAAAAGGATTAAAGTCAATTATTTAATGGGATCTTCGTTGGTTTTTTGCAATAAAATTCATTTTAATAAAGTCAGAAAGAGCTTGAGCCATCCCAAATTGGAAAAACAAGCCCAACGGCTCAATTTTCATTGTAACATTAAATAGTGTACTCTCTCTGTGTTTAACAACACAAAGAGAGAGAGAGAGTTAATAACAACAACAAAAATATTATGACACGAGCCCAACAAGAACCCAACATATAAAAATACAACCCTCTCTCTCTCTCTCTGGTAAGATATAGACCCCATAACAAATGGAGTCAATAAAGATAAACGAAAAAGGGATGAATAGAAGCCAAGAGCTGCCTCTTATGACTTGAAGGGAGCAGCTGTGAACAAGAAGCATGGAGAGTGGCGTATAAGGGAAAGTATAATAAATATAAAATGAAAAAAGATTTAAGATCGTCATTCGGTTCATTAGAAAAACGAGTACAAGAGGAGGGACTTCTCATCTCCAGCTCTTCATCCACAAAAGGTGCTAAACAACACTCCAACCAACAAGAATGAGCCTCAAAAAATGAGAGAAAAAGCGTACCGCGTCTGGTCCCATTGTTGTCGGTAGTGTAGGGCCATATCGGTCCTGAAAATCTTGAAATTTCTTCTCATCGATTATATTAAACCCAAACACCAAGGCCTCCGAGTAACTCAGTCGACTCCAGTTTCCGCATTTCATGTCCTACAACAAAAAAAGCAATTTTTGTAATCAATAGTCAAAAAAGCATTTAACATTTTAGTTTATCTTCCCCCTTCCCCTCCTCTCTTTATTATTAATGACTCTCTCTATAGAAATTTGTGGAAGACAAGTTCTGGCACGAGGAATTGACTTGTCCATTCATCTTGCAACAGAGAGACCGACTTTTTAGAGATTAAAGTTCAGGAAAATTCCCTCTTCCCTTGGCTTTCATTGTTCTGATAGGAGAGAGAGAAAGAATTTTGAGGGAGTCATTTTGCACGTAGTTAATTTCCACACAAAAAAAGTATTTTTGGTTGTCTTTAAGATAAAAAGACTCAATATGGGCCCACATGGACTCGTGTCTTTTGTTCTTCTTTTAAGAGAAGGAAGGCGTGTGGATTGTGCGGGGAGCCACAAAAAAGGGAATTTTGAGGGTCCTTACTTTTTATGATGTGAATTTGACTCCCTTTAACTTTTGTCTCTTGTCATCTCTGTCTCTCTCTCTCTCTCTTGTTAGAGAGAAATTTTATGTTGGGGAGATTTTTAACTAATTTTTTTGAGAGTGGGGGACCCTCTTGGATGGGACGGACGTGTGAGAGGGGCAAAAAGAAATGTTACAAGGTTTAAATCATTGATGACAAGAATATCCTCAAAATGTTAAAGAGCCATGGATGGATGAAGTAACCCCCCAAAAAGTCGGGAAAAAATTGTTTCCTTTTAGACATAACTTCTAACTTATTACTTAAGAGGAAGTCAAACATATATTTTGTACTTCCGTCTAATTTTTCAAAAAATAATTTTTAAACTCCCATTTTTGACGCTATTTAATTTTGGAAACTAGAAATTAATAAATTAATTAACAAACAAAAAAGTCAGCTGGTTGATATGAAAAAAGGTAAAATGGAATTTAAAATTTTGTTTAGTTGGACGCTGTTCGGCTAACATTACGTGTAAAAGCTGCCAACTCATAATGAAGTGAAGTAGTTGTAACATTTTGGTTTTAATATTTTGTCAACTTTAGCACCGTTCACAAATTAAAACTTGTAACTGCGATTGATTATAAATAAAGTGTATTTGTCTGCCTTTAGGTGCTTTCACTATAGAACATTTTTGAACATTCATAAAAAGTGAGTTGATGTTCAAAAAAACTATTTTTTCATTCAAAATTTTTTGTTTAAAATAAGAATTTGAAAATAAACTTGTCTTTTAATAACCCGACACATAACATTTCTAGCAAATAAAGAGAGAGAGAGAGATTCTCGTTGCATAACTTGAGATTTACAAAGCTGAACACCATTCCGAGTCGCAATCTTAAAGTTTAAGAACAGCTGACAATCCGTAAATCTTCATAAAAATATTTTTATGCATGCTTTACCTTTAACGAGTCCTCGTACCTTTGATCAACTTTTCTCTCCCTCTCTCTCCCTTTAGAGAAATACATGGAAGGTACATGTTTCCCCCATAGAATAAATTAAGTCATCCTCATAAATTATCCAATTTGGTAATTATGCTGTAAAACTATTTTTTTTGGAGGAGGAGAATAATTTTTTTTTGTACATAAGAAAAACATTTGGAAGGTCCCAATGAAGTTGGATTCATCTCCATTGTTGTTCATACGAGTACATTATATTTATAGTAGTAAGGATGATACATGGGACGGTGTCCACAAAAGTGAAATATGACTCTTTGTTCCCATTTTATTGCTCCCTTGTACACAACACAGGGCTTCCTCCATACTCAACAAGGGCCCTTGACTATTTATTGTAAGAATTGCATCTGGTCCTCGCTTTGCATACAAAGTAGATGAGGGAAGAGATCAATGACTAAAATCCTCCCATTAAATTTCTTTTGCCAAAGCCTCAACCTTTTTTTATTATTTATCAACTTAAATTCCATTTGTACTCTAGTCAATAGTTAAACCACAAATCACAAAATGAAATGACAATTTTTAACTGCATCCTCCATTTTGACATTTAACAATAAATAAATCCATTTAAAAAATATATATTTAACTAACCAACATTGTGAAGACGTAGCTGTACGACTTGGTCATCATTCCCGTGTCAAGAGTGGCTTGAAGAACCGTCTGAATATTTTCACTGGCCGTGTCAATTATTATATTACGAGCCCCTTTGAGTCTCAATTGAACCAATGTGGCTCTTATGTCAGTGGAGGCTGTGTGGACACTTACAGAACCCAACATTTGAAGGGATTCAGCTAGTGCTGTGGGCTCGATTATTCCTACAAATAATTTACAATTAAATTTTAATTTGAATCATTTATGATCATGTAAATTAGTACCATGGAAGGGATCATGGATGATGGAGATGTCTTTCCAGTTTAATTCCATGGCAAGGTCTTTAATCAAACGAATCATTTGAGGTTGAGTGGGATGCAGGGAGAGGGTGAGGTCAGTGGAGACTCCATTGCTGGCATGACCAATTCGAGTACGGGGGGCTGTACTAATGAGAGGGATGCCAAGGCCGTTACTGATGGACTCTAATTGTTCGTCTAGTGTGGGGTCACTTGGTCCAAACAAGGAAATTATTCCGTAGCCGATTTCAACACAAGCTATTTAAATTTAATTTCTTTTAATTGACTTTACATTTACTAGAATAGTCAAAAATACATTGCTAGACACTATCAACCTCCTGGTGAACACAAAGGCACAAAAAGTGGTAAGCGGCGTTGAAGCGAACAGCATTAAAATAAAAGCAAATTAATTGTCAACACATTCCAAAAACAACCACAAAGAGAGAGACAGAGGACATTAATTAAACTAAATAATAAATAAATTTAAACAGTAATAAAATTAGAGGAGGGTTGTCATTGTATATAAACAAATTAAAAATGATTTTACAGAGAGAGAGAGAGAGAAAAGCAAGAGAGTCAAGTTTAGTTGCATCCATGGGGAACCATTTAACTCTCGTCAGACTGACTCTGTTAATATTCTTTTGGAGTTAATGTTAGTTTTTTTTAAACGTATAGACAGTAGACACAGATACACAAACTTTAATGGATTGTCCCTGACAAGAACATGAAGCTGTCTAAATCTAAATATATTAACTCTCTCTCCACCAATGTCTACATGGTTTGTCTTTCCCCTTGCAAAAAAATATTTCCATATAAAACCTTTCCCTCCTCCTCCTCCTCCTCCTCCTTCGTAAAAGAGTAACAGATGGATATGCATATGGTTCTACTTTGCAATCCAATTTCCACAATTTTTTACAGAGTCGGCAGGGAGAGAGAGGAGAAAGATGTAGTAAATTAGAGGGATGGAGCATATTTATAAAATCATTTGCAACCAAATTATTTAACTCACAAGTTACAATTGAGGAGGAGGCAAGAAATCAAGTTGTACTAAATATTTCTAGCATTAAATTACATGTCGGAGAAATTAATTTGATCTTTTTTCTCTCATTTCCGTTTTCAATTGAGAAAAAGTGTGCTAAAACTTTCGTCAAAGGAAATAATGTTTTTTTGTGTTCTTTTTTTTGTCTCGAGTGTACATTTGTAATTGAAATGGTTCATGTTGAGCAATTCCTCCCCTATAGTTCCGTTCATGGTTCATCCAGCGTGAGAAATGTTTTTAAAAAAATTTTATGCTTATATATAGAATTTTGAAAGAGAGATGGATTTCAAAAAAAAAAAAATGCTCCGAGCTTCCTCTGAAAAATAATTAGCTGCCTGGTTGGGGGAGCAGGCGGGAATTTGTGACACGTGTGAATGTGAAAATGTCACCAAAAACACAAGGTAAATAAATAAATGAAGGAGACAAATGAGGACAGGGGGAGAGTGGAGAGTATTATGTTTTTACAATAATAAAGCACCAAAAACTAGCCCAAATATTACATATTGCCTATCTGTACAAGCAAAAGCAAGCTTCATTATAGGATTCTTCATGGAGGTAAAAAGTATTGAGTGGCGTTCAAGTTTGTACAATTTCTTCGGTAATTTCATTCAAAAGAAAAAGCACAGACTTGGACTCGACTGTCGGTGAAATATTTGAAGTTTAGTAAAGGAAGAGGGGAATTAGTACAAAAGTGAGGTTATTAAGCTCAGCTTAGGTAAAGTAGCCAAGGGATTTATATTACATAAAAGTTTGGTTGAGAAAAATCGGGGGGAAAGAAAAGTTTGTTGTTTTTCATGGTTGGAAAATGAAGAGAGAGAAGAAAGATAGTGTCTAAAGCTTGAAAATAAAAAAACTCACCCCTAGTGTGGAGATGGAAGTAGTCATGAGGAGTGGCATACTGAATATCGAATGCAATGTCGGTCTCGTTAAGGAGCTGTCGAGATTTGAGAGACACAACAGCCAGTCGAAATGATTCGTGCACATCTTGCTCTTTCTCCAAAAATACACTCCCTACAGAGACACAAAAAAGGGAGAAAAAACAGAGGAGCTGACTTTAGAACAATCATTTCATTTGTCTCCATACTCATGCCGCACTTTTTCTCTTGCTTCTTTTTCTTCATTCACCATTTACTAACATAAAGGCAACCCCCTTGGTTCACATTGACATAAAAATTAATATTATTTCCCACATAGGACAGACATCCTTGTTCTTGTTAGGTAATTCGTTTAAAGCCTTTTTTTTGGCTAATAATTTTTAATTTTACACCATTCCCCACATTTCATGTGTCGTTTGAGTTGTCCCCTAAAAAGTTTTACTCTTTTTTTTGTTGGTGACATTAAATTATTTTTTTTATTGTAAGACTTGGACGCCGTTTACTCGCTTTTCTGCGAATACATATAAATGAGCTAAATAGTTACCAAATACGTCTTTTTTGTGTGTGAAATTTTAAAATTGTAAAAAGAATTTGGAGACTACAAAGTTGATGATTAGAATTTAAAAGAGTCAATGGGAATTAACATTGTGGAATGTGAGAGGGAGTGCTAATGCTCCAGCTCCCAGTTTCATTTTCCAATCCTAGCCTTCAATACATTTTTTTTCTACTCTACCTTTTGTATCTCAAATGTATACACAAAAAAGGGTTTAATGTTGAGAGCTGAGAGAAGGGGAGGAGGGACTATGATTAGATACAGAAAATCTTTCCCTGTTTTGGTGATTGACTGATGCACTTTTCCTTGGTGGCCACACTCAAGACATAGCCATATACATAAATTTACAAATGGAAAGGCTCTCTTTTTTAGTTATGCAAGGCCGTAGACATTGAAAGATACGGGCAAGACAACAAAAAAAACGTTTATTTCTTAACCCCCCAAATTCTTTTCTCTGTATATACAACCAGAGAGAGAGAGCGAGGAGAGATGTATAAAATAATATTTTGTTTCTTTCAACGATAAGTGTATTTTTCAATACTTTTTTGAGCCTTTTAACACTTTTTTTAGCATTTCATTCAAAGAATTTTGGGAATTTTGACAGTGCCAACTTTTTATTCATTTTGATTTCTTAATTAAAACGGGCCTTAGCTTATTAGCTAGTTCGAAACAGACAATAAAATTCTGTATTTATCACAAGACATGTAGCTGCAATTCTATTGAATGAGAAGGAGCGTCAAATGACTGAAACGGCGTCAAAGTTAACCAAAATATTGGACAGGAAAAAAAATCATTTTTTAAAATAAAAATAAAGCCCTGAGCAAATAAAATGAAAGTGTAGATAAATTGAAAAACTAAATAAAAGTTAAACTTTAATATTGCAATAAAAAAGGTTAACAATTTTCTTCATTGCTTTCCCCCATAAAAGGAGAGTTGAAGTGGGGAGTGGCGATCGCATAATTTTCCAGCTTCCAGCCACAATACGAGTACAAGTACTACACTAAAATAATAAAAAAAAAATATTCAAGTTTCTCAAGCCCTCAAATTAGGTAAGACATGGGTCCATATCATTAGTTATGGGATGTACATGCTCATTAAGACAAATTCTCGTTCATGTTTACTCAACTAAATAGACAAGCGTTAAAAAGTGATAGTGAGTCTTATCTGTAGAAAAAAAATATGAAAATGTTGTCTGAGGTGTGTCCATAAAAAAGTGATTTTAATCTCATAAAATTACCAACTATTTACATGTTTTATTGACTCGAGAGTTTTCAATCATTTTTTTCCCCTATTATTTATGACCCTTAAAAATCAATAGGAATTTATAAATAGGGAGGAGGGAAATTGATGAATATTCACAATGTCAAAGGTCACAATTATTTAATTTTTTTTGTTTATGTAAATGTCCACGTGTACATTTTTCAATAGAAAATGTTAATTAATAAATGTCCATTAAACATTTATTAAATTTTACTTTTCATGACCCAAATATTCACTAATGAAACTTTATAGTGAAGTTCCCACAAAATCGGCACAATTTCACCAAATGGCGTTCAACTCTTACAAATTTTAGACTTGAAAAAAAAATAAATAAATGAAGGTGGTTTATGAATAAAAGATTGAGGTGTAAGGCAAGTCCCCAGTCCCCTCAAAACATTTTTTTTTCATAACAAGCTATTCCTGTTCCCTTGATTAATACAATGACGTTAACATGAAGATGCCTCTGCACTAAAAGAACCGACACGTCATGACTTGTACATGAAAATGAAACCTAAAAAAATAAGTGCCAAGGCCAAGGGAGAGGGACTTGGCTATGAAATAAGTACAGTGTACTAGTGTACATTACAGCATAAAAAGTATAAGGAACCACCAAGCCCCAAAATTCCATAGTGTAACTCCTGTCTCTTAAAATTTTGTTCAGATCTTCTCTTGGACCAACAGATCATTTCTCCAGTCAGAAAAAAAAGATTAATCTGACTCTAAGAATGGCCACACGAAAATGATAGGCTTGATATAGTCAGTCGTCAACTTTTGAAACTCATACAAAAAATTATGTTCATGCTTCTCCAATCTTCAACTGGAAACTCAAAAGGTAGGCAGAGATAATATGTAAGTGATCCATGACTTTAATGCAATTCAAGGAAGAAAAGACGCGTTTTGTGCACTCTGCACTGATCTTTAGATATCACAGTTTGTCCATTGTGTTTCCCCCCTCTTCAAAATTTTATCGTGTCAATCCATCATCATCCATCTATAACCTCCATCTTCTTTTCTTCATCTTTTACAGAACAATAAAAAAAACATTTTGTACATTCCACATGCTAATTTTGTACTTTGACATTTTTTCAAGCTAAGAGCCCTCCAGATATTCCCCAACCATTACCTAAAATTCAACTTCTGCGTCTAGACAGGTCAAAATTAGTGATCGGCGTCCAAGTTGAAAAAAAAAATGAAAAATCTTTTCCCATTAAAAGTGCTAAAAACATTTAACATTTTAGATAGACTTTCTAATTGAAAATTAGTCGAAAAAATTAACTCTTTCAACCAAAAGACCCTCCAAAAAAATGAGAGGAGCTGAAAGAAACATGATGAAGGGTCTACGCATCCCAGGGGATGGACGATGATGGTGGTTTTTATTTTTTGAACATGTTAAAAATTGATAGTAAAAAAACAACAACGTAGAGACATCAAGAAGAAGAAGGAGTCCCTTATTTGTTCCATCAGCACACAATTGAGTTTTTTTTTCTTGAATGCCAGAGTTCCTGTGGCCTGTGTGTGCAGCCTTGACACTCAGCCTTGCTCAAGAAATTTATTGTGGCTTAAAATATAGGGATGCATACAAAAAAAAGAGAGTGGTGTGTGTAGTGTGTGGAAGTAATAATGGTCTTTTTGATAAAAGAATATAAAAAAAGGGTTCCTTTCGTGTGTCATTACACCAAAGAGAAGGGAGATTAAGGGACCATTGTTATTGTCACTTGATTTTATCACTTCTCCTCCACCTCCTCATCTCTCACCTTGGCTTATGAGATATCAAATATTATTTTTATAAGGACGTGTTCCAGTTTTTTATGGGGAATTTGAAGCGGTATCTTTCCATTCCCCACATTGCATGGAACTATAGAAGAATTGGAATGAGAGCTCTTTTTTGGGGGTATGGGCCATCTCATTGTATATTCTGGCAATGAATCTTCTTTGTCGAGAGTATCCACCTGCTCTCTCAATGCTTTTCACTGTCACTTAAATAGGGGAAAGCTTCTCTCGTTATGTAACCAAGTGGGCCATTCAAAAGTCTAACTGTTCATTTTCCTAATTCATCATACACTTTTAAAAAAACTTTTTAAACATTGTCTCGTGGGTGAGGGATATGGCCGTGCATTTCAATATCCCTCATTGGGATTCTTTTTTTTCTTTTAGTGTACAAGTAAATGTGCCATGAGCTCATAATGACACCGGAACGAAGTTGAATAGAAAATATTTTCTCATTTAATTTCTATTTAAAATTTAAATAAATTACCTGATGAATCTCTTTTCAGTGGGGAAAATAGTCATCTAATTTTATGGGTCAGGGGTTCAAATTAAAATTAATTCTGTTTTTTTATCAATTATTATTAAAGAGATTTAATTGGATAGTCTAAAGTTCAAGGAAACACTGCTGTCTTACAATTGGCGTTATATGTATGTGAGCCAGTTCTTTAAATGGCGTTCAAGTCTTACAATAATTTAAAATTAATTTATTATTATTTTTGATAGAGATCGACGTCGTTCAGCACAAAAATCGCAGAATCGCGTCACTACACAAAGTAGAGCATGTGATGGGGAAACCTTAGGTTTCATTTTCATCTCTTCAAAATATTTTTTTCATGTCCAAACCAATTTTTTTAAAAATAAATAAAATCTCTTTTTTTTTACCTTTTACCGCACCATTAAAAAAATGTTTAGACCATGAATGTCAGGACTTTTCACAATTTTGAATAATAAAAATATTTAAAAGCATTTTTTCAAAAAGAAAAAAAAATTAAATAGCCTACCGACACGAACAGACGGTGGAAGTTTTCCAGACACAGTGGAAATGACCAAGAAGAATCCCCAAAAAGAGATGAAAATTGGGAAGGAACGGTTAAAAATCAAAGGGCAGACCATTTTTGCAAAATTCAGTACAGTATATTTCTCTTCCACACAGACAAACACGAGAAAGTTAAATAAACAAGAAAAAATAAACGTCTTTTTATATACACTTGCTTCCTTTCAATATTATTAAGACAAACTGCAAAATCCAAACTCCAAAGGAAGGAAATGGTAAATTTTTATAGTTATTTTCTCCCAAAAAAAAAAAATTCACACTAAATCTTGCTTTAAATTCACGATCTCTTCCGTTTGGCAACTTCCCCTCTTGTTCTTGTTGTTGTGTGTGTCTATCGTGTGTCACTCACATTGAAATAATCTCAACCATCAAATTATTCACGGAGACGATACGATTAAACTGTCTTTAATTTTCGAGTGAAAAACATTTGTGACACTCGTTTTTGGAGTCCCCTCCACCTTCTCTTGTTTTTCTTGGGAGGATTGACTTGTTATTTTCTCTCAAAAAATTGTCTCGTCTGATTGTCTACACTTTTTGTATCTTCTCAGTCAAGGAAATTTTGGTTGGATATTGGATAATCAGCATGTGGTGCTTTGGTGCGAGGATAAAACTTGTCTATTTTGGTAAAAAGAATTTACAACTCTCTACGCTTTTCTCTCTTTTACACTGAGAGCGAGAGGAATGGCCATGAAGATTAAGATGCAGAGACTTGTACTTAAAACCTGCAAAAATGCAAGAGAATATTTAAATCAGCTTAAGTTTTTTTTACAAGGCCACAAACACTCAATTTAAAAATCCCAATTAAATTAAACGACACATTTGGTCTCTCGCTGGCAACTCTAATGATGCAACAGACGATAGCTAATTTTCATTATGAGACAAAAAAAGCAAGTAAATGCGTAGACGGCGTTCAAGTTAAAAAAAATTTCAAAATATTTTTGGAGAATAAAAAAATGTTTATAAAATTAATAAATAAATATTTAAATAAAATTAAATAAAGAATTTTATTTACAAAAACAAAATTCCTTTACATAACAAAAAAAAAGTCACAACTCTTTACAAGTTAAATCCTTTTTGACTTGATCTAGCCCATAAATTTCTCCATTGAAAATGAAAAAAAAATGCTTTTTTTTCGTGGGAATGAGATTTTTTTTGAGGACGTGCTCAGAGTGTAAACTAACTGGTAAGAGTTATTCTGTATTTGTAGAAAAATTATGTAATTGAGGAAAGAAATCTTTTCCAAATTTATGGCATCTCTCTCTCCTACTGTGTTCAGTTTGAATAGAATTTTTTTTTGTATTCCCAAATATTTATGGTCATATACAATTCCTTAGAAAAAGGAAGAAATTTACAGAAGGGAAAGATAATTTAATGAGCCAATTAAAATTGTGTAATGTGTACAACTATGAGTAGGAGTTGGGGATAACAAGAGTGAGAGTAAAGAGAAAAAAAAGAAGAATTTATGAATGAAAGGGAAAACCTGGCCAAGACTTTGACTCTCATTCCATACCAGCCTACGCTATATATATTATGAAGATGAAGATGCTAAGTTTTAATGTGGTATATGGTGTATGGTTTTTAAAAACGTTCACGTGCTAAAATTTTTGCTCTTGTCAGCTGTCAGTTTATTGACACGACTCATCTTGAGATATTTTTTGTTGTTGAGACAGAGATAGAGAGAGAGAGAGAAAAGAGTTTGTGTGTACTTTATGCTACTTGGACGTGTCATCACTCATATTTATGACCCATCTCTGTTTCCTTTTACCATGTGCCCTGAGAAAAAAAAAGATTTGTTTAAATTGTGTTAGAGTTTGTAGACACAACATTAAATTTTACCCAACAAGGAAGAAGAAGCTTGCAAATGACCGATACGAATAGGACCGATGGAATTGGTCAAAGAATGAACCGGATATCCCCAAGATAATTTTTGGAGATTAAAACTTGTACTCTATACTTCTATTGTAGATTTTTATGTTGTGCCTTTATGTACCATGTGACGCGCTATTTTTTGACTTGTGTCCTTGTCTGATTTAATTACTAATTAATTATTAATATTTTACAAAAATATTTAATTTATTTATGACTCCAATTTTTGTGTAACTTGGACGCCGTTCACCAGAATTATTTTTTCAATTGGTGAAGATTCCCACACAATAACACGTGCCTGGTTGTTGGTTTAACAAAATGATTTTAATTACGAGTGTAATTACCTTAAATGAGATTACTCCAAAATTGAAGATGAACAAGGTTTGAAAAAATTGTACTGAACACACAGAGAAAGAGATTTAAGGTTTAACTTTAGAAAAAAAGGAAGCAAGAAATTTGATGCTTACAAGGGAAGATCCTCCGAGGAACTGAAATTGAGGAGTCAGTCATGCTGTGCCTCTAAGAAACTTTTGTTTTTTTTCTTCTCTCTCTCTCTCTCTCTCTCTCTCTCTCTTTCTAAGATGCAGGGATCTGGAAGTATATCTGTAAAGACGGGAGAGAGGAATGGAAAAGCCTTAAGGTAGGAAAAAAAGATTTTAAAATTTCGTTCCTTATTGGGTAATGTTTCCAGTAGGGCAAAAAGAAGAATCTCAATATAAAATCTCAAGTACATGGGATCATATGCTGGTGCTTGTGTGTAGTCTACATTCATGTGTCCATGTGGTTACTTATTTTGTATTTACATTCTCTCTCTCTTTCTTAGTTCTTAATGATTCCAGAGAGACCACAAAATGTTTCTCATTATTTTCTCTATTTTCTAAAGGAGTCTCTCTCTCTCTGAGTAAAGACATGGAGATGGATGGGCGTGAGGACGTACTTGACTATGATGAGCCCCTACTTGAAAAACACAAGACTTTTTAAAGAGTTAAACTGGAGAAGAAACCTGTAATCAATGGAAAATTTTCAAAACTTTCAACAATCACTTGTCATAAAATTTAACTTGCTTCACCATTAACAAGCCAATTTGACAAGCCCCAAAAAACAATTCAAACATTTCATTCTTCTAATGGGCCATGACAAGGAGTCAACGGGCATGCTTTTAAACTGTCCTACTAAAATACTATCGTCCAGTAGTTTTTCTACATAAAATTATTTAACTTTTTAATAAAAATCAACAATCAACCTTGTTACTGAGTCCTCTCCATCAACTGGTGATAGTGACAATTTGATGAATGGCGTCCAACTTAAACAAAAATAAATGTAACAAAATATTTTATTTTATTTCTAAAATTAAAATTAATCAGTACTATTTAATTATTTTTGACTCTCTCAATTAAAAAAAATCCAATTTAAATTTAACTACTCCCACTCTCATACATTAAAAATCTGTCAAAGCTTTTTCATGTGAAAAAAAAACAAAAAAAATTATGTAATTGAGATCATGTGTAAAGTCAAAAGAGAGGGAAGAGGAGGACCCCCACATGGAGAGGAAAAAAGAAAAATGGATTGAATTTCTCTTGGGACGATTAGACTAGGACAGTGGGCCAAATGCATTTTTGTTACATAATTTTCTAACAATATTTTAAAATCCCCCAACGGAATCAATGCATCCTTAAAAATTCCCTCGTTTTTTTGCATGTTTTCAGTTTTCAATTTCAACAGTTTTTTTTGTGTCTCGTTGGAATCTCCTGGAGAAGACTCAACGACAGAAATGGACAGAGAGTGACGCAGGTAATCAGTCAATGCTCCTTTTTGTCTGTAACCTGTCATTAACCACCCCCTCCCCCCCTCTCTCTCATCAACTGACACTCGAGTCGTTTCTCATTGTTTTTCAACCTCAACACATTCAATTATTGTTCTACACCCTCCACATGCCAATGAGAGACAGAGAGAAAGAGAGGAAAAAAAGTTGTCCACGATGCACAAAAATGCATCAAGTGCATGCTGCATGCTAAAGGTTAGAAGAAGAAGAAAAGTTTTTATTTATGACTCAGTGAGAGTCGTACATTTTATTTTTTTATTTTTGAAACTATAATTTAGCTTTGAGCAAAATTGAGAGGTTTCTTTTTTACAAATATTAAATATTCATTTTTTATTATTTATTATTCTCAATTTTATCATCATAAAAAAATATATAAGATTTTCCCCTTCTCTCCACTTTTTTTTTTTTATTGAATTTTAACTTTGTGGAGAATTTGGTGGTGTGTGGCTTTGGAGATTGGGTGAAATTATTCAAAATTGTTCGTTTAGAGTTGGAGAGTGACGAACGTGCGGTGAGGGTAAAGAATTTGATGTATAAATTATTTTGTAAAATTTTGATAGAAATATTCAAGAGATTGGATATAGGGGCTGACATGCAAAATTGTGGGTTAATTATCAAGAGTCATGATCTGGAATTTAAGAAATGGAGAATATTTTTGTGGAGAGAGACCCGACACAGTGTTTTTCATTTTTACCAACAACTTCCATCTTTTTCGAGGATTATGGACAGGAAATGGAGTTGATGGTCAAATTTATGAGTCATCTTCCTCACGATTTTTTGGATGAAAAATGTTGGGGAATTTTAAGGCTTTTGTGAATTAAGATTTTTTCTGTGTTAACCAATAGCTCGAGATTATTTTTTCTAGTTTTTTACTGAATCTGTGTACTGAATCATATTTTGTATGCAAAGACTTGAAATTTTA
>JAQIVZ010002335.1:0-21763 GCA_034700945.1 Arrhopalites spinosus
ATAATTAAAGGTTAAATGACAAATGACATGAAACTTTAATATTAAAAGTTTGCAACTTCAAAGATTTCAAAAAAAAGAAAAGAACATTTGTACAATGCGCCGATGAGAGTCGAGTAAAATTTCAGACGAAATACTAAACTGTTTTTCCAAACTCTACTCCACTCTATGGTGGAGTCGAGTTTCATTTTACTAAACTCCCTTTTATTAAAATGACAAACTCTACTCCCAACTCTTTTCGCGACGATTAAGAAAACCTTGCCTTAATCATAATACATTAGACACTCTATGGCGGAGTAGAGTTTAAGTCGAGTTTACAATTTTAATAAACTCTCTAATATTCCTTCAAAATCATCAAAAATAATTTTTATTTATTCTTAATTTTAGTTTTTTAAAGTACTTTTGACCTATATTTCATCTTCATCAACATAAAGTTGTTAAAAATTATTTTCTGGATTTTAATAAAGATGTCCCATTAAATTAACTGGAAAATGGAGGCATACGTTTAATTAATTAAAATCATAATTTATGGGCCAGGTGTGCACTTCTGTACAGATGTAAAGTTAATGGATTGGGGAGATGAAAGTAAAAATTTCCTCTAATATTTTTACACTCAGATTTTATCACAAGGGTCTGCCCCACTATGTTGCAGCTGTATAGAGTAATCATGCATGGAGGTTTTTTATTCTATGCTGCAGCTGCAGAGAAAAAGGGTCCCCCATTAAAAGGGTCCCCTTTGCATCCAGTCCTTTAGGCCAAGTTAACGAACTTGTTTGTCAGCTGCTTTGAGCTCTACAATTTCAAAGAAATATTTTAATCTATTTTAATTTCCTATTTGAAAAATAAACTTTTAAAAATTATTTTCCTCGTCATGAGTCATCAAAGGGAATCTCCATCATTTAAATATTCAAAGCAAGGGAATGACTCTGTAAGTTTATTAAATAATTTTAATTAAATATTTTAGTCATGTTGAGGTTGGCCAAATTAAAAAATTAATTTAATTTACAGCTGGATTTAAATTACGCAGCCATTTACTCGACAACAATAATAAGCATTGTGCCCTTTTTTATATTATTTTTCATTCCCAAAAATTCATTGCACAAGGGCCCCCTCCTCAAAATTTTACTCAGTCTCGCTGCGGGTGGTCTCTTGGCTGATGCTTTTCTCTACTTTATTCCCAATGCCAGTAAAAAAATTTATGACCCATCCTCCAATGTCAAAGGTCATCAAAATGGACTGTACCTAACAATTTTGGGGGGCCTCCTCTTTTTCTTTTTGGTTGACAAATTTTTCAGAATTATTAAAAGTCCTCAAGGTAAAATTAAAAATTAATTTAAATAATTTCCAATTTAATTTACATTTAATTCTTAAAATTTAAAGGGGAAGGTGAAAGACAAATTAAAGGTTTGAAAATTTCGGGTTGGTTAAATTTGGCGGGTGATTCACTCCACAATTGTACAAATGGATTGGTCATTGCTGCCTCCTATGGGAGGAGCTATCAACTTGGGGTCAGCTTCACCGTGTCAATCATGTTTCACCAGATTGTCCACGAATTTGGAGACTTTGCCATTCTCATCCAGTCGGGCAGTAGCAAGAGCAAGGTAAATTAATTGGCAATTAAATTTAGTCAATTTAAATTAATGTAAATTAATTAAATTGTAGGCAATGTACTGCCAATTAATCACTGCCCTGTTTACATTTGGAGGGACAATTGCGGGTCTAGTGTGGAAAACTGGTACTGAAAATTTTATTAATTATTTTAAATACAATTAAATGTCAATTAAATTCCCTAATTGTTTTAGGTAATGGAAGTAGCACGGGATGGGTTGAAGCATTCACCGCTGGCGGTTTTATTTACATCGCCACGGTCATTGTCATCCCCGAATTGTTGGCCAGTTGTCAAACTGGCGGGCAGTCTCTCAAAGAAATTTTGGCGTGTTTTGTGAGCATCTCCCTCATCTTTCTTTTAGTTCAGTACGAGGAAACTAGAGGGCGGGAAAAGAGGGAAGATGAAGTTCACATTTTTGATGAAATTTATTTTGTGTCTAAATTTATGGGAGAGAAAATCTCTCATCATTGTATGTCTGTCCTTGGTTTTGTCTTCTTGGGAGGTCATTCACAATAAATTAATTTTTTTTGAATTCGTTTTTCTAAAATTCTCTCTTAATTATCACAGCATGCAATTATGTTTAAATCCTGACTTAACATGATGATTAATAAAGAGTCTTAACTGAGGATTAATAAAATTAATTATTATTTGAAAAGTTTCAAATTGTGATTTGTTCCTTAAGAAAAATGAAAGAAATGAGGTTTTGCAGAAAATGTCAATAAAATTGCTTTATGGATTTACTGAATGAATGAATTTCATTCATTTTACATGCAAGCCGTACATTTTAATTAAATTATATGAAATGTGAAAGATGACATGTCAATTTTCAACAAGAATTTTGTTAAATAAAAAGTGTCCAACTAATATTTTAATTTAATGTAGGTCAATTTTATTTAATTGTCATTGACCCCTTGTGGGTTTCTTTTTATTAATTTACGAAATTAGAATGACGAAATCAGTTGACATTTTTCATGAACAATTAAATAAGATTTTGTCCATTTATTATTATTGTTTAATGCTTTCAATAATAATAAACCCAATTTATTTAATTACAATTTGATCAATTACCATCCACGCCATATTCCAATCAATTTAATGATGAAATTTATTTTAATTGGCTCCGTTTATTTCACAATCGTCCATCTTATTTTGGCTATCCAGTCAAAGAGCCAAAAGCAAAATTTCATTAGTGCTGATGCTAAACAATTATTATTTTAAAAATTAAATTAAAATTACACACTAAATCTATTTAATTTTTTTAGTTTGACAATATAAATTTAAAATCTTTTAAACTTAATTAAAATAATGATAAGTTCGTTATCAATACACTTCATTAGAATTGCCACGTCCGCAACAAAATTCTATGGAATTGGCTTCTACTCATTTGACAATGAGACCAAACAATTTCAAATTTTCCCCCGCAAAACATTTTCAAAATTTTCTATTTCCTCCTTTTTCCGTATCATCGTGATTATCTTGCTAATTCTGCTTCAATTATTTTACTTGGGTCAAACAGTACGAATTATCGTGCAACCAAAATCCACTGACAAAGTAGAAAATTTAAAAAATAGCGGCAAATTACTCCTCATGATTTATGTCTCCGTTTCAATGGGTCTTAATATCACGTGTCTCATTCATTTAGTCTACCATGTCGGACATCTCCAGAATCTTTTGAATTCTTTTTTTCATTTGATGCTCAATACGAAAATTCCAGGTAAAAAGTAGAGACAAAATATTTTAAGATATTTAATTACAATTAAATTGAATCTTAGATTCGAGCGGGAATTTAAAATTGAACAAGAAAAATGGATGTGAAAAACTCATGACATTTTTGACCATAGCCACCATTTTGAATACTTGCAGTCTCTACGTCACTTCATTTACCAAGCATGACATGCCGTACAGTATTTTGTCTTGTTTTGATCCAAAATATTCAAAAATTCGCGCTATTCGAAATTCCGTGGGTTTAATTATCGGCTATCTTTCCAATGCTGTCCTCACCGTCTCTCTCTTTTATTTTTTTGTCATTAGCCTGTACGCCTGCGTTCTCACTCAATTCTTTCAGCGGCTCAGGTAACAAAACAATAATCAAGGTCAATGACCTTCCTGACTCAGGTCAATAACCTTTCGATTGTAATGTGACAGGGATTCAAAGGAGACAAAAATGGACAACTTTTTGAAAGTGTACAGGACACTTGAAGTACTACAGAGGAATTTCAACACAATATTTGGGGCTCAGCTACTCCCTCTATTGGAAATATTATTTGTGAGTGGAGTGGTTCTGAGTTCATATGGAACAATGAGAGTGGCTTTCCCGCGTAAAATAATTTGGATTTGTTTTGGTGCTCTTCAATCGTCTCAAGTGACTTTTCAGTACAAAAAAATGGGTCTCATTTATGATACTTGTAAAACCCTTTTGCATAAAATGAAGTCCGATAGTGGTGGGTCACGTCGGGATTGGGGTCACAAGTTTTTGAGGTCATGTCGTCCCATTTGTATTACCCATGGGTCACTTTTTTTTATTGACCGCAATTTTGTTCTCACTTTGTTGGGGATCATTTGCATCAATATTACCAATCTTTTTGTTGCTACAAGGCATCACTAGTACTGAATTATAGCGGAAGAGAGCGCCATCACTTTTTGAGAGCGGAAATTTAAAATTTTTGAATTTACAAGAAATATTTTTTAAATAATTAAATAAACTTTTATTCAATTTATTGTAATTTAATTACGAATAATAAACTTTAATTAAAAGTAGGAGACAATCAGTCAAAAATAAATATCAAATTAATGAGGTCAAGTGAGGTCAAGATAGTTAAATATTGCTAAATTCTTGAGTAATATTCTGGACAATTTCTTTGGCATCAGTCTCACAATTTATCAAACTTTTTTCAATCCCAAAGAAAACACGAAGGGCTCCATTACAACTGACGACGGTGATGCAAACCCCTGTTAAAATTTTTAATTAATTGTCTAATTTAAATTTAATTGACATTTAAATTTACCTTGGCTATTCATTGGACCGAGGAGAAAGCCACCACTGACAATATTTTCACCAGTTAAAAGTTGCAAATTTTCTGGTCCAGGAAATATACTCATTGTGATTGTACCTAATCAAAAACAATTTAAAACTCCCGCTTGCTAGTAAATTTCATTTAAAGTTAACTCACTTCCTTTGAGTAAATGATTTAAAATTAATTGTATAATTTTATTGGACAAATGGCCCGTAAAAAGAGTTCCAAGGAAGGGCAATTTGGTCATGAATTTCATTTCAAATGTTTTGAATTGGCGCCTCAACAATTGTAGTCGACGATGGGGACTCCAAACGTCCAGTGGGAGGGACACGTAAATGGCGGTCCTGTTCAAAAATTAAATGACAATTTTAATTAAAATTCAAAATTCAAATAAACTGCCAAAAACTAACCAGTGATTGGTCAATCGATTTGGATGACCCGGAACTGGGAATGACAAAGCCACGTGCATTGGTTTGGGTGGAGGTCCATGTTGCAAAAAATAATTCCTGATGCCGCCAGCTATAAAATTCCAAATTTTCAAAATTCCCGCGAAAATTAATATTAATAAAAAAAATTTAAATTTATTAACTGATCCCCTGCAAAATAATATCATTGAAAGAAGCCCCAACTCGTTTCTTGACATCCTTGATTTTATTGATGGGCACAGGGTCACTGACCACGTAAGTCATGTCGCGGATTTTGGATGGACCTTTGAGGTCCACCGCGAAAGTCCAAACATTTTGGTCAATATATTTTTTAAAGTAGACGAGAATGGCAAAAATGGCCATAAATGGAAACAAGGTCACTTCTAAGATTGACCTCCATAATGGAGTACTTTGATTTAAAAATGGACTCGTAAAATATTCTCCAGTTGTCACATTCGACATTAATTTTGTTATCGAGTAGCCATCACACTGAAATTAAAAGGTCAGGGGTCAATTGAACATATTTTAATTCATAAATGGCGCCAAAAATTATTTTTACCATGGCATGATGATACCGAAAAAGTACGAGAGATTGCCGTGGAGCGTTACAAATTTTAGATTTGGCGCCATGCACAATTAAAATTTCCCATGGACTCCGTCCCTCTTCAAATGGCCTAATAAGAATGTCATTCATGACAGTCATGACGTCATCCTCGTTTAATTCAAATTCTCGCTCTTTTTTTAAATTTAAACTTTCTTTGTCAATTAATTTGATGTGATTTTTGACACTGAAATTAATGTCTTGATGCCAAAAAGAATAGTCGCAAAATGTCGTAATGTATTTTTGTAATTCTGGATAGCGCTTGCGACCATTTTCGTCATGAGCGTCAATTATTTTTGTTTGGAACATTGTGCGGTGTTCCTCAAGGTCAATGGCCCCATCTCTATTTAAGCACAAAATAACACCAAAAAATTTCATTCAATTTATTTTGACTGTTGCAAAATTGAAAAAGCCGCCAATTAAAACTGGTTTAAAAACTCACACAAAATAATGTAGGAGGACAGAGTACAACGGTTTCCTATAAATATCGTCAGAGGCCGCCATGGCGCCGAGTCCAGTTATTTTGGGTCCCAGCTTGGAATTAATTTTCTGGCCAATGAATCGCACAGGAAAATTGAAGAGGAGGAGGGGCAAAAGCAAAACACAGGCGAAGGGGACCATTAACTCAATTAAGATAATTGTGAGGATCCATAAGCCCTGTACAATTAACTTGTACCCTTCACCCTGTCCTATTTTTCCGATCCCTTCCATTTATTCCCTAATTGAAATTATTTTAATTGTTGAGTAAATTAAACACAATTAAATTTGATTAATTTTGTTACTCCACATTCGTAAAATAATTTTACTAATAATTGGAATTTTGACTTTAAAATTAAATTCTGAAGTGTCACGTGTCACAAATTAATAAATAAACTTGAAAATTATTTAATAATGTTTGCGAATTCTTTTACATTAATTTAAAATTTATGTTAAAGTGTTTAAAAATTATGTGCCAGTACTAAATAATTTGAATAAAAAAAATGATTGCCAAAAAATTTGCCAAAAATAAAATTGACAACTAATCTAATCTGAATATTGGCAAAACTAAAACTAAAAAGTATTTAAAATTTCTTTCGCACTGACATGCTCCTGGATTTTGTGTGATTTAGGTAATCATGATCATTATGATTGCGAAAAAAATTGCAAAAAGTGCCAAATTATGAGTGTCAAACATTTTGGCGGTCTTGGATATTACGATAAAAGAGAAATATTGTGCAAATTATATTGCACAACATGACATGCTCTACTGACAGGAGTGTGGGACAGAGAGGGGAAAATATTCGCATACTTTTTTGTCAATGTAAAATTTTAAAATTGTTCAACCGTGCAAAATTAGTCACAGTCATGCTTCGGCCATTTTAAAACATAACAAATATTTTATTATACAAATCTTAACGCCACATACATAAAATACACGCATTTTTGACTGTACACATAAATGCAAATATGACTTAATAATTAAGTTTTTTGTAAATTATTTACAAAATTAAATTTAACCAAAAACTCGGCATTTAACTAGATTCTTTTAATTTTATTGTTGATACACCAAACTGACCATTAAGAACAAAATTAAAATGTCAATGTTAAATTTTGACATTGTCTAGAGCTGTCACTTGACCAAATTTAGTAAATTAAATTGGCAAAAAATGAAAACAAAATGGTGGCCAGAACAAACCCCACTGAAACTGAATTCCCACCGTTGCACCCATCGCTATCACAGTAACACATGACCCGTTCTGACATGTCATTGTCATCTGGAATAGTCACACAACCCATCTTGACCTCGTCCTTCGTCTCGGCGCCAAATCGAGTTATAAAATGGGCTCCCCCACTTTTCCCGCTCACTTTGGCGCAAATTTTTTTATTTTTTTTGTCCTCTTCTTCCTTGGCCATTGCTATGATTCTTTGGAGAATGTGGGCGGTATAATTTTGAAATTGGGGACTAAATGAGCGCCATTTTGGATACCATTCATTGTCGGTCTCGACGGGATAGAGACAGCTTTTGTGAGGATTGTCTTTACATTGATATTCATTCACGTCGTTCTCCACGTAGTCACAAAAATAACATTCTAAAGCTGTGACAAAAAAATATTACCTATTATTTAATTTTTTTAAAAATTATTTAATTTGTATTTAAATTAAATTGAGTACGTACCAGTGGACAAAGTAGAGATGGAGATGAGAAAAATGAATATTTTTGGATGGTTCATAATTTGCTAATTTTATTAGGTCAGATGACAGAGGAGTGAGTACAGAGTTTTGATTGTAATTTGCAAATGAAAATATTTTTATCAAGTTAAAAATAGATTAATTAAGTTGTTGGTGCAATTAAAATGACAATACAATTTTAATTACTTTGACTTTTGATGGATGAAAAATGAAATTATTTGCAACAATATTCAACAAAGTCTCATCTGTTAATTTATTGTCATCAATTTGAGGAAATGGGTGAGCCATTTAAAAGTGAGTAAATTGTCAAGTTGGAAATTTATGAGTTAATTATCTATTTAATTGACTTGAATTTTTTTTCAAATGATACATTTTGGTGTCTTAATTTTAAAATAAGTTATTTGTCTTGTCATGATGACACACCGGAAGTGATCTTGTTAATTTATTTCCATTTCCCAAAACAATTTTTTTTGTGTCATTGATCGTTAACCTCTAGTGACTCATGCGTGAGGACTGAGGCCCAACAAAAATTTTTATTGGTACATTTCAAATTTCAAAAATGCCATTTTTGGGATTATTGGCGCTCATTTGGGTCACGTGTCTTTTAGTAGGAATTGTCGAGAGATGGCCTTTAAATGCACGGAATTTTGTATAATTTTTATTGTAAAATTATGCGAAATTATTTTCATTAATAGTAAATCGGATGACTTGAAGGTTAACAAAGTCAAGGATAATTATTATCCTTGACCTTGATAAATTATTTATAACTAAATTTTAATTTTATTCTATTTTAAAATACTACACAACGAATGACCTTGAAGGTCAGGTCAATAAAGGTAAAACGTTGTCTTTGTATCGTCTCTCAGATGGTAAGTTCCCTGGTGGAGTGTAGAGAACAACAATGGCTGTCGTTGTGCCCAATGACTCGACACCAACTCCAATCGTCGTACAAGATTTCCAGATTAACTAATACGCCATTAAATAATTAAATAAGTATAATTTAATGAAAATTAATTGAGTTTTTAATCATAATAATAAAAAGACCTGGGAAAATAATTTGGCTCCAGGGGTGGAAGTGAGAGGGGCCTCCCAATTGTAATCCTCCATTTTATTGTACCACATGGCAATGGCCGTCTTAATTGATTTGACTGGATCGAAAGGAGGAGGCCCGCGAAGTCTGAAAACGTTTCGGCCCACCAATAAAATTTCATCTGTCTCCATTGTACTATTACTTATTATACATTGCGCGCATCTTTGGGCTTGCTCACACAACTGAAAACATTTTTTAATTATTAATTTAATTTCAATTGTCACGTGATTCAAACTCAATTAAATTAATTTTTACCTTCTCGTCCACTTTTACAGGTGGCGCCCCATGCTTTTGACGGCACTCATTATGCAACTCTACAGCCAGTTGGAGCGTCTCCATTGGCAGAATCGTCACCGGTTCCAAATTGACCGCTTCCTCTTCTTGACCTTCATCGTCACTCATTTCCGTTTTTTAAATCTAAAATGTAGCGGGATTTTTAAAAATTAAATTACAATTATCTTCCATAATTAAATATTATTGCATTTACTATTTAAATTAATTTTAATTAACTTACGCTGATTTCTTTATAAAATTGGCAAATTTTGTCCAAGTGTCAACTCCAAGTGAGAGATGAAGAGTGCGAAAATTTTTGCAAAAATAAATTAAAAGCCAAATCAAGATGGGGATCATGAATGGAAAAAATTTGGAGGGGGGCCAAAAGATCTTTTGATGGGGTGAATACGGGACGTAAAATAAAAGAAATCTTTTCAAATTTCATGGCAGCTGTCCCTCTTTCACTATAAATACGGGGACGTGGGCATTCCAAATCGATGCAAAAAAGTGACGATAATGATGAGAGTGTCACGTGTGAAATTCAATTTATTAGCAAAAAAATTAAATCCCTACAATTTCACTTGACAGGGTCACCCTGGCCCTGCCAAACAAATTAACACGTGCGCCTTTTCTTTTTTCACTAGTTCAACACAATTTTGGGGCTAATTTTAATTATAGACATTTTTGCAAGACTCAAATTTTGAAACGTTGCTCAAAATTATTTAAGCGTTTGCAATTGCAAAAATGATGTCATTTTCAAACAGTTTTTTACATAATTTAAACCGATTTCAACTCAAGGGGTTTAACACTGAGTCTACCTGGAATTATTTATCAATGGGATTAAATTTTGAGCACACTTTGCATGTTTATTATGTGAATGAATGTCGTTGAACTAGAGAGGGAGAGAGATAAGATAGCTAAATAAATTCTCATGAATTTAAATGAACAAAAATTAATCTTTATTTTGCGAATCCTTCCCTATAAAATCATTGCCAATTTTTTTGCCAGCCTCATTGTCTCCTGTCTGGCATAAATTAATTGAGAATTAAAATTGTTTTTATAACAGCAGGAATAAAATTGGTAAATTAAATATTGCATTGTTGTAAATAAATAAATAATAACTTTATTGTGTTTGGTATTTAAGTATAATTAAAACTCATGTAATTAATTAATAATTATTAATTACAATTTGTCTTTAAGTCATGGATTATTGTTCACGATGTGGTGGCGTCATCAAATCAATAATTGTGACGACATCTTACGGAGAAAAGTACCACGAAGATTGTTTTAAATGTCGAAGTAAGTTTTTAATTTTTAATTTTATTGTGCAAATTGCACAGTGCAATTAATTATTTATTTTCAATTTTTTTTTGAAATTTTATAGAATGTGGCCAGACCATGTCCTATGGGGAGTACAGTTATTATCGCATAGACAATGAGAATTTATGCAAATGGTGTGTCGATCGTCGTTTCAATAATCAAGGGAACTCCACGCCAAATAAACCGCGAGCGCCAGTTTCGGCGCCGAGGAAAAAAACCCCGCAAGATGACTCTGTAGGTACAGTCAAAACGGAAAGTGGAAAGAAAAGTGAAAAGGTGGAAAGTCCAGGAGAAAGTACAAAAATGGCAATTTCAGAACGAAAAAAAGACCCAAAGAGTGAAGGCGGGAAGGGTTTTAAAAAAATGATTAGAAAACCTTTTGATGTAATTTCGGCGGGGATTTTATTTACTTTTGAATTATTATTATGAATTAATTGTAAATGTAAAGTTGGTTAGTTTTGCGGGATTTTTGGGGATGAAATAAAAAAAGATGGGACAGTTTTGTTTGTATTTATTTTTGTTTATTCAATTTAAATAAATAATAAACATGACAATTCAATTTAGTTATTACAAGAAAATTTAAAATTGCATCAAATTGAAGGAAAGGCCACGTGATATAAAACACGTGATTGAAATTAGATGGGAAAGTGGGTTAACCAGACCATCCCCAAGATGAAGTTTTATTAAAAAATGAATGAATTTTGTCGAAAAAAGAGTCGATCAAATTGGACCATTGAGGTTTTGTCTGAGTTCCATTTGATGAGTCAGTAAAATTACCAAATGGACTGGTAAAATTATCGGATGGTAAATTGGAAAAGTTTCCAAACATTGTGTCGTTCATGGTAAAAATTGGGACCTTACTGAAATTTCCGAACGAATTGTTCCAAAAGTTTCCAAAATTTGTATCATTGAAGGTAAAAATTGGGATATTGCTGAAGTTGCTAAACGAATTATCGGAAAAGTTTCCAAAAGGAAACCCACTGTAGTTACCAAATGAATTATCAGAAAAGTTCCCGAATTGAGAAAAGTTTCCAAATGTTGTGTCATTCAGTGTAACAATTGGGATATTGCTGAAATTTCCAAAGGAATTATCGGTGAAATTACTGAACGAATCGGTAAAATTACTGAACGGACTATCGGTGAAATTACCAAACGGACTATCGGTGAAATTATCAAACGGACTATCGGTGAAATTACCGAACGGACTATCGGTTGAGTTTTCAAAAGGATAGTCTGTAAAATTGTCCCATGAAGTTGTCTCCTCAAAGAACTCCGTTGAGGTCTCGACCATTTGTGTCGTGTCTTCACTGTCTTCATAAACGGTGGCCTTGCACACAAATGACATTTTTTCGGAACACAGAACATCCCTAGCAGCTACCATGTCAACCTTCCCGTCATACCACAATTCGGTACATCGAGAGGCCCACCCTGACTTTGAATTTGTGGGCTGTCCCTTATCCCAAATAAAATTGTCAACATCTCCCCCATCAAACCAATGAAAAATTTCCCCCTTGCGCTTAATCCCCCCAATCCAATATTTTTGAATTTCTAAAAAAAACAAATTATTAATTAACTTTAAATGTTTCTAATAATATTTAATTTCAGTTTATTACTTCTTTGGACAGTGGCCTCATTCAAAAATTCCCGAATTTCATCCAACTCCTCCGGCGTCTTTGGAGCAGCCAAACTGACAACGGACGGTCCCACCGACAGTTTAATACACGCCGCTTGAGCGTCATGCCAAGATAACTGCAATTAAATAAATTTTTTTCAAAAAATAATAAAATTGCCATTTACAATAATTCACAATTAAATTCAAACTTAGTGAAAGTTTACCTTGTTATCAAAAACTACTGTGTAGGCATCCTTGCTGTAGACAGCTTGAGAATTGGTAAGAATTCCTGTACAAAATAGAAATATTTTTAATTAAATTTAATTAATAATTAAAATTAAATTTAAATTCTTACCTTGGACACAAACTAAACCTGCCACAGACAGGAAAATTTGGAAACGATTCATTTTGACAAGTTCAAGTCAAACTTTTTTTTGCAGAAATGAAATCTCTTTTGATGGGATTATATATGCCAAAAAAATAATTCGCAAACAATTTTTACAAAACAATTTTTAATTGAATAGAACAGACCCAAAATACTTAAATCAACTTTATGAATATTTTGACATTCTACATTTCCTTACAAATTAAGTACTATTTAATTTAGCTCATTTGTACCCTTCCACAACTTGCACACAAGTTTAGAGTCCACAACGTCAATTTATTTGCTAATAATTTGCAAAACAAATTAACTGACAAGATTTTTTGTCATTATTCCTTTGAAATGATTTTCTATACAAAATCCACATTTATTGGAACATGACGTCATAGACTCGACAGATTGAACAAAAAGTTAATTGAGACTGAAAATCTCCCAGATTAAATTCAAAGTTGACTCACAATGGCCAGATTTATGTGGTTTTGTCAGTCCTCTCTTTCCAAATTAAATTAAAACCGCATCCGCTACTTTGGTATCAGACGACGAGAGTAATTTAAAGTTTAATTATGAAACTGATGTGAAGATTAATGCAAAACTAATTTGTACATATTACTGCACATAAATAAGAAGATGCCGAAAGAGTTACAAATATAATTGGCGCCAATTAAAAATTTTAACAATAGTAGAATTACTGTACCTCTTGGAATCATAGTCGGGACCAAAGTATGCAAATTTCTACACAAACCTATCAAAAAAGTCTCTTCATCCTTGCGTTAACTTTGATATTACAATTAAGAATTAATTAATCATCTTTAATTAATTCAGTCAATCACTTTGACTCACTTGTCTTAGAATCAAGACAAAAAATTTTATTGTAAAAGTTTCAAATTGAATTTTCATGATACAACATGGCCATTCTCTGAGAGGTCAATTTTGTACAATGGTGATACAATGGTGACCACAGTTTGTTGGATTTTACAACTTTCCACCAATCAATTTTTTAGGTCAAGAATGCAAAGCTCATTGTTAACATCAACAAAATAATAATGGTTATTATTTTGTTAATTATGCAATCCGACGCTATAATTATTATAGCGTCGCCTAATTAAGACTTTGGGTATTAAAATTATGATTAAAATATCATTTTGCTTTAATTATTAATTAATTCAAGTGGCATGTCTTTCCGTCCCTTTTTCATTTTTTGCCTCAAAAACGCCAAAAAAAAAATCTCTGACATCCTTGCGGCACGAAAAAAAAATTCAAAAAAAAATCTTTGAAATTTTTTCTGAGAAAATTTTTCTCACTTCAACTTTTCTTTTCTGAATTTAAAATTAAATTGTTCATTAACTTTAAGTTTTATTCAACCAAATTACATTAGTATCTTTAGCTGAGTTAATAGGTTAGAAATTACACAATTTATTCCCGTTATAAAATTTATTTTTCTCCATTTAAAATAATTGTCAATATTATCGTCTATGTAGACTTCTCTCATGTAAAATTAAATGTTCCTTGTTAATTGTAGTTAGTCAAGTCAATCGCAATATGGACTTGGATTTAAAGGACACAGAAATTGTTTCTGACGATGATGAAGATGTGTAAGTAACAATACAAGACAGTTAAATTATTTCAAACAATAAAAGTGTACATGATAAAATTAGGAGGAAAATAAAATAACTTTTAATTTTAATCATGACAGGCCCGGCTCACAACCACCACCTCCAATGTCATTCATAACAAGAAAAGATGATGAATTTCTTAATTGGCATAAAGTCAACGTAATTAAAATTAAATTTTGTCTTGCACTATTTATCATAATAAATTGTTCCAGAAATTAAATTCTTTTTTAACTACACAGGTTTACGGGAAAGGGTGTTATGAAGATCCTAAAGAAATATTATTCAAAATTCAAGACGAATTAGGATTTCCACTTAAATATTATGTTGTAAGTCATTTAATAATAATTAAAATCTGTTTCTTTTCTATATGAAAACAGCAGTTACAGTGCATAATTTTAATGGATGATGATGATTATTTTCACAGTGGAACAAATTATCAGAAAACATATTTGAGTTTTACATCAAAGGTCGTGCTCTAGCCAATTCAATTGGGGCTATAACTTTGGACGGAATTACATTTAAAGCTAATCAAAATTCTCAAAATCCACCCACAGCCAAAATATCATCCAAATTAAAAGAAAAAATGACAACAGAACTCATCTCTCGTTACAACTCTGGGACGGGTCATTTAAATTTGTCAAATTTTGCAGAGTCAAATTCTCTCCATCTGGAATATTGGCTACCCCTCAATAAACCTATCATTCGTTGTGCTGTCAATGAAATAATTATGTTGAGTGACAAATTTAAAAATATGACGTCAGTGGATGTTAGTTTCAACAAATTGACACAATTTGAAGACCTTGATTTTATTCTCCACAAAAATATTACCATTCTCATTGCCAATGATAATGACGTAAGTTTATTTTATTAAATTGGATATTACTCACAGACAAAAGTTTCAAGTTCAACTTAATTGTAATTAAATTTAAAATTTTTTTAGATCAAGTCTATCCGAGTTTTGGAGCCATTCAAAGAATTATTATTGACAGAATTGGATCTTCAAAATAATCCAATTGAACCACCACGAACAACACCTGAGGAAGGAGAACCATCACAACCTTTGGACTTTAATACAGAAATTAAAAAAATGTTTCCAACTCTTGTCGTTTTGGTATAATTAACATTTAATTACAATCAAGTTTAACTAATCAAATTAATTATACAACCTTTTTTTCTGTTATTAGAATCCAGAGCCTTTTGGCCCCACTAAACGTCATTTAGTGGACTCGAGTGAGGATCCTCCAAATAAAATAGCCAAGTAAATAAAATAATCATCATCACAATTAAAATTTTTCTTCTTCATAAATTTTTACTGTGATAATAGTAATAATGTGATTTAATTAAACAGGGGAGATGGAACAGAAGAGTCAAATAATGGAGAGACATCATCAATAAATAATATTCCAAGAATGATGACGACGTCTCATATAATTTCATTGGAGCGTCAATTAACTGAGGCTTTTGTACAAGTCAAGAATTTGTCAGTATTCGTACACGACGTGAGTCGTCGTCAACGAAAGACTGAGAATTATTTAAAAAGGATACAAAAAGAAAATTTAATGTTGAAAATGGAATTGGATAAATTTAAACGATGGCAGGAGAAACAGTACAAAAATTTGAATCAAACGTAAGTTACCCACTATAATTAATTTTATTATCACATTAATTAAATATAGTTTTAAACTGATACTTAACTTGTATCAATTTGTGTAATAATTTAATAGACGATCACAACAACATCCTCAAGGTAATTACATGCCACAACAACATCAACAACAACAATATCAACCATCAAATTATCAACAACAACAACCAAGAATGAGACCAGAGAGGCCGGAAAGACCAATAAATTATAATTCTTATGAGCCACTGTCATCAATGAGACTAGCACAGGCTCCAACAAGAGTAACTAATTATGATCTCGACACAATGAGAAGAAGACAACCAGAGTCATCATCACCATCATCATCTTCAGAGACTTTAGATGATTTGTCCCATCTTTTTGATCGTCCTCGTCGTAGTTAAAGTCCTCACTGTCATTTCTGGTCCATCAAACAAAATAATTTGTGTGTCATTTCTTTTAAAATGTAAAATTAATTATTTGTAGTACATTTAAATATTCAAAGTATTTTAAATGAATTTTGAACAAAATATGCACATGTGTCATTTTGCTTGCTGGCGTCTTTGAGGGCAATTTGCGATTATATTTGTATTATATTTGTAAACATGAACAATATTAGGGAAATGGATTGTTAATAAATGTGACATTTTCAGGATTTTACTAAAATTAAAAATATTTAAAAAATAGTAATATTAAATTAAATTTTAATTAAAGCATCCATCTCCACCATTTCCCTCTCATTATCCTCCAATTTTTTGAGCTGACTTGCGCCCAGAGTTGCATTTCTTGGTTAATTTGAGTTCAGCAGGGTTCACACGGGAAGGGAGACTTGTCCCTGTACGCGACCCGTACAGCAGTGTACGATCAGAGGAAGTGGAGCCATGAAATTATTGTTAGTTATTTAGGAGTGCATTTTGACAGTGTTTATGTTAGTTGGATACACTTTGGGTCAAAATTTGAGACTTACAGGTCAGACGGGTCAGGTGCTATCGTCAAAAGACACAACTGTCCTAAATTCAGCACCGGAGTGTATGCACATCGTCTGTGGACTGTGGTTCTACATGAAAAAGGACGTGGAGGTCATTTACCATCTCGTGAATTTGTGTTTGACATGTGTATGAAATGTACTTGACCTTTGTCCTCTTTCTTAATATTTTTGTTTGCAATTAATAATAAATACTTTAATAATTAAAATATTTAAAATATACCTTTTGGTGGGGATTAAATTTCGGGATTTCTTTATTATTTTACAAGGGATACAATTCCAACTTTTGTTGATTTTATTTTACAACAAATTGTTGGGCTACTCTTGACTTTTTAAAAGTAAAGTTAATTTTTTACCAATTAAATTTCAAATTCAAAATTGAAAGTTGTGGAACAGGCCCCTGGTGGGGACTCCAATGATTGACTTTATTTGTGGCACCGTCCCCGATGGGTCTTGTACGTCCAACAAATATGGTTTGACAATATGGGAGATTTCGAAAATGGTGGTGGTCACGTGATTTACTCCATGACATTTTTGGGTGACCCGTCACTTCACCTTTTCCATTTCACCTTACGACATTTCACCTTTTTGCCATTTCACCTTTCGGGCATTTCACCTTACGACGTTTCACCTTCGCGACTTTTTACCTTACGACATTTTACCTTACGACGTTTTACCTTCCAAAAATTTTCAAAGTCCATTAGCATGGCATTGTCCCAGAAGGTCAATGCAGCCACTTGACCCAGACTGAACAGGACCTCTGCAGCATAGAAGTGGACTCTTCTAAGCGACATGAGACACATGTCGAATGGATTTAATTAATGAAGGTTAGGTAAAAATTGGTAAAGACTGATGGCCGAGGTAGTGCGGGCACTAACTGTGCCCAAGATGACCCAACTCCAACAATACCTCTTTCTTTTTTTTACCATACACTCCAAATCATGTTGATTCCATCTTCATGCACAGGTCATGTTTTGATCCACAAGTGAGTCACGGAAAAACAAGGCCCTGCAAATTCACATGAGTAGGGCCTTGATTCTTACGGGGATTGAATTTTTAAAATTCCCGTAAGCTTACTGGGAATTCTTACCGGAGTTCTGGTCTCCCGCTATTTAGTTTTCTCAACGTGAATCTACAGTAATTGTATCACATTGGCAATTATTAATTTATACATGTGCAGTCATTTGTTTGGAATCTTGTGCCTCAAGTCCCGACGGTTTGAGGCAATTTTGAGCCTTGTAAATAAATTATGTATTCATTTTAAACTTACGTTTCCCCTTTTTTAATTATACATTTAGTTGCCATTTTTGGGACATGACGGTAAAAAAATATTTTTAGACGGAGTGAGCTTGCGACATGTAGTCCTTTTGTTTAAACCGCCAATAAATAAAAGGGTTTCTTTTTCTCTGTTGACACGATCCTCATCGCAAATATGCACGGATTTTGATAAAACTTGGAACACTGCCTATTTCATGGGACTTTGGACTTTGAACTTTTTACTTTGCAGTAATTGTTGTCATGGTGTGCTTCACCATTGTGTAGTAAACACAAGAAAATATGCAAAGTTGATTTATCCACATTCCATAACAGAATTTGCAAAGTGCAAAGAAAAAGTGTAAAATACAAAGCTCTATGAAATAGGCCCCCTGGTCAAGATTCACCTAAGAATATGTGAGTTGGAAGGTGATAAAAATTTGCCAATAGAATCGGTAGTTGTGTTAGTAGCAGTTGATTGGAAACTCACTTCGGCGTTTTGAACATGGAACATGGCCATTCCTTAGTTTACTGCATTTTTCAAGAAATTGTTTATTTCTATTGATATTCAAATTTCAATACATCACAGTGTACGATTTTTCAAAAAAGTGTCCACTCGACTTTTGGAAAAAATTTCGAGCAAACATGATTTTTGTTGTTTATCTATGGGGACCTTGTCTTTTTTTATTGAAGTCACCATGGGTAAAATCCAAAGTGAAAGTTTGCTCGAAATTTGTTAAAATGTGTCATCTAAGCATTATTCATGTGTTTAAGCATTGTGTAAGCGTAGTTTACTTTTTAATAAATTAGGTCAAGACTTGCACATTCTATTTCTTAGTAATAAACAGGATGTTAACCCAGCAAACCAGGAGGTCTAAGTTTGGTCGGCAGCCGAAATCCGGCCGAATATTAGTCCACAAACTGTCGAAATCAAGTCGGCATGTCCCGGTATCAAAAGTTTTATAAAAACCATCACAAATGTTTCAGATGGCCTAAACTGTGATTTTAGTATCATTTTTTCGTGACGAAAAAGTGGCCGGATCAAGGCCGAACACGGTCTGACTGTCCGAAAAATGAACAGACACGTTTCGCACAGACTATGTTGATACCGGGACATGCCGACTTGATTTCGACAGTTTGTGGACTAATATTCGGCCGGATTTCGGCTGCCGACCGAACTTAGACCTCCTGGTTTGCTGGGAATATTACAATTTTTATGGATGTATGATTAAAATCTTTTAGTCTTAATAAATCAATCTTTAACTCAACAAAAAAAATTTCAAAAGTCGAGTGGACACTTTTTTGAAAAATCGTACACTGTGACATGGTTATATGAAAGGAATCAATAGAAAATTTTCTTTCAAAAATAAAACAAAATCAGTTAATTTTCAGTAAATTTTTACATGGACCACCCTTAGAGTATTAAATAGATGATGAATAGTGATGAATGGGTTAGGGGTACTTTATGGGGTGTCATCATGGTAGTTACAGGGGCCAGCACCCTAACTACAAAAATGATGAGAACCCCAAATCCTGTTGATGTTGGCAGTATTCTCCCTCTATCTATTTAATACTCTAAGGGACCACCAGATTGTTTTATGATGTTTCTCTGATTTTCTAATCATCTTTTTCATATAAGAATATTCATATTGGAAAAAAAATCTAGACAAAATTCTACATAAAATCTCTTGTATTTTTGTAAAAGTGGTCCCTTTTCATCTATGGATTCTCACATCTGGTCACAGATCAAAGAAATAGGTTGAGTAGGTATCCCATTAATCGACCCCATTTCCGGAAAGTGTGTCCCAGAGTGATAAAAAGTTGACCAAGGCTCACCTTCAAGTTGGAAGGACTAATGAAATTGGAATTTTTGAGATGGGGTCATGGGTGACCCCGGGAGAGCTCAATGAGTACCAAAATAGGACGAAGCTACTCGGTCTATAGATTCGGAAACTACTCGACCAATTTCCACCAAATAAAAAACAAAATGTTGTTCAAATGTAGTTACATGGTGGCCATCACTGATTAGGACCATATTTGTCAACCCTTGACCTCCAGTGGTCACCAAAGTGACCTTATGGTGAATGGTCACTTTGGCCCCCTCCAGAGATCAACTGCCTCACTTTTCCGTCATGACCCCTTAAAAAAAGTTGTTCCTAATCATGTTGGCAATATCTCTGATTTTTCTCAGAATTTTAGGTCAATAGGGGTCACCAAATAGTACACAATTGACCTCGAATCATTAAATGACTTTAACTAGTGGCCCCTATTGACCTAAAATTCTGAGAAAAATCAGAGATATTGCCAACATGATTAGGAACAACGTTTCTTAAGGGGCCATGACAGAAAAGTGAGGCAGTTGATTTCTGCACTCTAAATTCGTGTAGTCAATAATATAACAATGAAAAAGGTTGCTTTTGACCGTTTTTAAGGTTAAATTAATCGTATATCCGGTTTCCTTGCACCTACAGTTTTCAAACATTGATTTAACCGTTTGTAATGAAAAAGGAAGAACATATAATGTCAAAGTGACAAAAATTTTGTAGGATCAACCTTAAAAACGGTTAAACTAACAAAAACCTTGTACGTAAGCTCAGAAAAACATTTTTTGTTTAGAGTGTGGAGGGGGCCAAAGTGACCATTCACCATAAGGTCACTTTGGTGACCTCTGGTGTCTGGAGGTGAAGGGTTGACAGATATGGTCCTAATCAGTGATGGCCACCATGTAACTACAATTTGAATAACGTTTTGTTTTTTATTTGGTGAAAATTGGTCGAGTAGTTTCCGAATCCATAGACCGAGTAGCTTGGTCTCATTTTGGTACTAATTGACCTCTCCCGGGGTCACCCATGACCCCATCTCAAAAATTTCAATTTCATTAGTTGTTTCAACGTCCAGGTGAGCCTTGGTCAACTTTTTATCACTCTGGGACACACTTTTAGGAAATGGGGTCGATTAATGAGATACCTACTCGGTTTGTTTTTTTTAAATTAGTACCTCCATGACAGACCGTCGGATACATTGTCGAGAACATTTTCTTTTACAAGCAAAATCACGGCGGCATTTTTGTCCATGACATTTACGACTCACTCTCCAGAAACTATATTTTCAATTTAATAATTTTTACTTAAGCTTTAAGTCGTGATACATTTTCTTAATTAACTGGTTTCAGACCTGTAAAATTCGTGGTCACCTCCCTCCGTTGGAGCCGTTTCCTGAAAGGACCATTTGCACCAAGGGCGGTATAGGTCGATCATCACAGGTGTAACTTTTTATTGGCTCATCATGTAGAGGAGGTCAAACTACGTCTTTTTACCAAAAATAAAAAAAGTTATTCAAAAACACATCGCCCAGGCGGGTCGGCGTGTTCCATTTTCCCCCAAAATCCCCCTAAAATTGCCTTACTAAAAACGTTGCCACAAGAAAAGGAATAAGCCGAAAAAATTGAGACTTCTCAGGTGGAAAGTACATGAGTGAGTCATGTTTTTGGTCCGATAACCTACCCGCCAGAATGGCGGTTTCCCGCCTAAATCCCGCCTCCTTTTACAAGCTAATTGCACAACAGTGTAATGACAAAATTTGAGATCGAAAAATAATTTCAGGCTACCTGAGGTGTCCATTGACCTTGTCTGATGGTCCATGTTCAAGGAAAAAAATTAATTGACCCAACTCTGACCTCAGGAAGTCACTTTATGTCCCCATCAGTTCCCGCTGTTTTTAAGTTTAAAAATTTCCGCCAAGACACCCCCTGGGGTAAAATTAGGCGTAGATTTCGAATTTTTACTCAGATTTGACCTA
>JAQIVZ010002336.1:0-21757 GCA_034700945.1 Arrhopalites spinosus
GATATGTACGTTCTAATAAATCATACAAACTCAAGGAATTCTGCGTAGAAAATCACTTTCTTACTGATAATTTCTACTGTGACTACTGTCTACATTGACGTGGAAGTGCTTTTCTTTTTAACCACTAAATTTTATATGTCTGCATGAGTCGGTTGTAAAAACTTGAAGGAATTCTAGTTACGCAAGCAATTAAGCTCTTTGTATTATAACTTTGTAATATCATGGGTATCATAAATATGTAATGAAAATCAGTCAAGAGTTATATAAAACATAAGGTTTAAATGGCAAAAGTCAAAAAAAGTACACAGACAATTTAACATAACAACTATAGACTTGTATAAGCAACAGTAATATTACTTGATACATTTGTACATACATATATATATACAAATGTTAACATACAGAATGCAGTCCAGCAGCGTTCCATCTCCATCCACAAAGAATTAACACATTCTTCTTTGTTTATGCAACAATAAAATTCTTTATAAGAAAAATTCTTGGCTCAAACTTCCTGTGTCACTGCCAGCTTGAGCTTTTGACTGGCACTGCCGGTGGATCAGTACTGCAGTCGGATGACTGTATAGGAGAGGATAAATAAAATAAACAGTTTAAGTATATGTCGACTTTATATGATATATGTACTTCAAGTTCCTAATTTATAGTTGCAGATTTTTACTTACATGGGCTAGAAAAAAAACGATGCAATTATTATTTCTACAAAAAAAAATAGTTTGCAATCTTAAACAGGAGCATTTAAGAAGAGATTTACAAACATTAAATTCACTGTAGATTTACTAAATACAATTGACAATTATCATGTATATAAATCATGGTACTATATGTGTACAATTTTATTACATGTAGTTTAAAATTCGGCAAGACTTTTAACATTAGAACGTGAAAGTTTACTTGAATCAAGTTTACTCAAGAGTCTCAAAGAAGTCAAACCAGACTTAGCTTTAGCATCCAGAATTTTTTTTTTTGTAAAGTATGTCTTAGTCTTGCATCTGCTTGTAAAAGTTAAAAACTTTTACTAATGGACATGATACTTGGTCCTCTTTTTTTGTCTGTATCTGTACAAAGAGCATCTTCTTCCTCTATAAAACAAGCTCTGTAAATTATATATCAAGAGAGAGAGACTACAGATATGTTGCGGTATTTTGGCTTTGTCTCTTTGTCCCATCAAGAGATGAATTGTTGGGTTGTGTGAACAATAAATTACTTCTGTACAATCTATCACTATCGGTTATCAGCAATCAGCATTGTCCTCATAGATGTACTTGATTTTTTCTGTCCATAAGGTACCTCTTCATACATTCAGGATCAAAACCCATCATAATATTCTATGTACTATGAGCCCTCAAAAAAAAGTCTTCCATATTTCATTATATTACATACGTTTCATCTACAGATTTCAATCTCCTTGTAAACATGAACCATACCCATATGAAATGCCCATTTAACTATATTTCCAATGCCAATGTCAATATTACTCATCGTCTGTATGAGGAATCTTCTTCTTACTTATATGATAAGCATTGTCATCCTCAGGTGCGTATCTGTACAGATATATATATTTTATCAATCAATTCTCAACTCTTTTTTTTGACAAACCTAGACCAAGTTCTTTTTTCATATGTTCATTTTTTAAAAACAGTTGGTTGTCAAACTAAAGTATTTACCATTTTGACTACGTTGAAAATATTTTTGAAATTTTAACAGATTTATTTAAAATAAATTATTTTAAATACGGAATTTGATTACCATTAGGATGACTGTAATAGTCATATGTGTAATAGTCACGCAAAAGGTCATTGCTTAGTGTTGAGTTTGATAAGTAACAAAGTATAAAAAAAGGATGGAAAAAAATTAATCACTGGGTTGACTCAATGTATGAGAATGAAAAGGAAGATGATTTTGCAAATTTTCACAGACTATTGTTATCCCTTATTGGAAATGAATAGAGCAATCATCATATTGTAGTGTTGGACAAATCCTTCATTTCCTTTTGTTCCCTCATCCAATTTTATTTTTTGGTACGGATAGACAAGTTATACATAAGTACATAGTGGAAGGAAAATGTCTCTCTTTCTTTGGCAGGTCCTTGTATCAATGGGGAGTCAAAGGGATGACAAAGTGAGTGTATGGAGTACAAAATAATAATATCACGTGTAATAATTTCCTCTTTTTCTCCTTGACTTGTAAAACATTGTAGTTGTAGTGCACTGCAGGTGAGGAGGATGCTCCTGAAATGACAGAGTTTTTTTTGGGACAAGGCAGAATTACTTGTCACTCATGCCTTTTTGACTTGTCACATATGCTCTCTCGTAGTCATAATTACTCCTCTTTTTTTTACTAATTAAAACACCAACGACACTCTAATTAATTTTTAGGGGTTTTTTTCGTGCTCCATATTTTTACAAAAACTAGAGCATCTGTACAACTACCTACAATAATTGTATTCATGTTTGTCTATGTACACACCAAAAAAACAAATGTCCAGCTTTAATTGAGAAGTTGGAAATTTGCAATTACATGACAAAATTATTTATTTACCTTTTATTTGTCAGTTGAAAATTTGCAATTTTATCTATTGAGAGTATCCTCATTCCCTGTAGGAGTACATAGGTAGTGCACATGTATTTATTTATATGACCCTTGATGGAGGACATGTGATTTTTGTAGTCATGTTTCCTCTCTTGTTTTTATTCCACAAGACAGACCTTTTGCCAATACTGCAATAGCGGAGAGACAGGTGAGGAAAGGGCTGGGGCTTATACGATTAGGATTACATGACAAATAGCACATGTGTTTTTATTGCCGACAGTTGGCTTATAGTTTGAAAGACTATGGGATTGTGAAACACTTATCAAACATGAATAATAAACAATATGTACATTAGTCATCATTAAATATCAACGTTCAACATGAGGACTAGACTCATGTGGAGGAATTATATTGATTCTTCACATACCGTGAATTAAAATTTTATGTATATTTACAAGAATCAAAATTTTAATCTCATATTTATTCAATCCTATTTTAAATTTTTTTTTTTTTACAAAATATTGCGATGTAAAGAGACTTGACAATTTACAATCTCGTTCCATTTCTGATTCTCTACAGCATTAGTGAATAGTTGCGATTATTAAAATTCAATTTCTCTTGTTATTTTGTACACTTTAAAGTTATTCAGAATGACGAGTAATTTTAATTTTAGTGTATTTTAAAAAAATAAGATTACTAATAAAACAGGTAAATTATAAATCAACTTTTTCTTAGACCTGACTATAGTTAAATTTATGTAAAATATATTTATAGATTTCAAGTGAGCTCGTTAAAAGTTTTAAAATTGTGATTGTGTGAGGTAATGAAACAAATCTATTGTTGTAGTTGTCTTCAGTTTCTAATTTAATACCTCATGTAATTTAAAACGTTTATCCGAAATTTAACGCCGACTTCAAGGAGAACATGTCCAAATAAATCTTACACATTTCTATAACTTTTATTTTTATATATATTACATATAACGTAAATAATAAGGTTTCTTTTTTTTAAAAAAATTAAGTATTTATTTATTCTGTGTTTCAGAGTTTCAAGTTGAACTAAAGGACAAGACTTTTGTGAAGAATTTTGCCAGAAAATAAAATAAAGGTTGAAGACTGGAATTAAATGCCAATAATGGAGAGGGGAGTTTTAGCCCGGGCTCTATATACAAATACACCGGAGGCCAAGACAGAATTATATTTTCGTAAAGGTGATATTGTAACCGTTATTGAATTTGACTATGAAAATCAACTTGGCTGGTGGCTATGTTCTCTACGAGGTCAAAGGGTAAGTTACATATACTCTCTTGTCATATCAAATTGTTACATGATCCAATACTCAGACTAAAAAACAGGAGGCAAAAGGAAAGTGTACAAAACTTTTCATATCAAGTAAAATGAAGTGTAGAAAAAGGAACAATTGGTATTGTATTGCATATTATTATGTAGATGAAATTTTTCGTAATAGTCAAAAAAAAATTATTATTAAATATTCTTACATGTCTGACACAAGATGAGTGGCATTTTATTTTTGTTGTTGATGTTCTCAAAATCATCAATTTTATCCTTATCTCTTGTACAGATACTCATCCTTGTTTAATATTTTAAGTCTAGTTTTTTTCTCCTTAGTCTTCATTCTTATTTAATTGGCAGTTGTCTCAAATCACGGATACGTATCCTACACTACTCACATAAATTTGTGTAGGGTGAAAACTGAAAAGATTCAACTATTTTTTATTGGTTTGTACAGTCAAACTTACAATAAAAAAAAAATTCATATCTTCCATACATTGCATATGTCTCATTTTGCCGCTTTTTGTACTCAAAACCCGGATAGTTTTTTTTCTCATTTTGCCATTGCATGTACTTATGACTTTAAGAAACCCCGGATTGTCGCCTCCGGTTGTCCTTCACTTCCTCGCAAGTCAGATCCTTGACTCTTGCAGGGTAAAGGAACGATCATGCCACCACTATCAATTTTATACTCTTTTTCCTTGTCAAAAATCCCCACAAAGTTATTATTTTTTTTGCTTACAAAGTAAACAAAACAATTTTGGACAACTCATTTCATAATCATGAGTGTGTGTCCAAGTCCTTTTTTAGAAATTAATAGAAAATAAAGCCACAAGGAAGGAGTCATAAAAAACTTGTTTTTTTGGGGTTTTAATATTTCCGGTATTATGTACATACAAAGAATGAATATTTACGATTAGTACATACAGCCTAACATGTTTATAATGGTTGGAGTAGAATTGACACTGTGTTAGCACGGACAAAAGATAATAGGGGGGTCAAAAAAAAAGCAGAGTCATAATGAAGTGGAGAGTATCTGTAGAGAAATGTATAAAGAAATGATATTGAGGAATTGAGCACATAAGTAAGACATTAGAAAAAAATATATATATGGAGGGAGAAGAACCAACTGACAAGTGATTATCATGTGTTTTTTGTGGCTTAGAACACACAGTCCAAAAGACAGGGTCCAAAAGACAGAAAATGAGATAAGACCGTGTTCGCACTCGAGATGAGTCCGTAAATTTCATTTCTCTCTCTCTCTCTCTGTCTTTTGTCGTAATTCAAAGCATCGTCTTGCTAAGATTCAGCATAGTGCCCGCCTTATTGTTTATATAGAGACAAGAGACAGTCCATAAATGGGGTTGGTGTGTATAAATGGGGGAGTGTAATACATAAATAAACAATAGAAATTAGTGAGGAGGGAGAGAATTCACAGAGTCGTAAATTGATCTTGATTGAACATCCTGAGAGTGGAAACATGTGCTCTGGAACACGACAAAAGAATTACAAATAAAAATCATGTCCATCCTCCGTGTAAATCCTCATACTCTTCTTCCATGTCTCTCTTATTATTACATTAATCCTGTGTCAATGTGTAGTGGAATTTTGTGTGACATTGGTCTTGTGTAATAATAATAGTCGTAAATATTATTTGTGTGTACATGTACTTGTATACTTGTGTTTGTATGAAAAGAGTTTATCATTTTGATAATAATAGTGGAAGACAAGTGTCATGTTCTTATATGAACTCCCCCAATCCTTGTAATTTAGAATCATCATTAAATTACTACTTGCTACATACAACAACACCCTTTGACATTTTACATGACTATTCTCTACGTATAAACTAAAGAGTCTGTTGTGCAAAAAATTTTCAGTATTTTGTATGCTAATACTAAATTTGATGGAAACATGTCTACAAAAATGAAGAGACCAATGGTATAACATACGAACCTACAAATATTTTTGTTTTTATTTTAAACTTACAATGGTCGACTTGAACTCTGTTTAGAAAGAGGATTAGGCAATTGTGGTTGAAAAAAACAACATTTTTTTAACTGCCTCGTTAAGTCTTCAGTCTCTTTAGTAATTGAAAATAATTTTCCAAAGGAAACAAGGAAGAGTGGATATTGTAGTACGTAGTAATAAAAAAATAATTTTATATGAAATCTCATTTGCCTTTTTTTTTATTTGATTGTTCACAGGGGATTTGTCCAGGAAATTACTTTGAGCTTCTTGAAGACAAGTACTCCATTCCAAATTCACCAATTTTGGTAAGATTTACAGTTTGTTGCCTTTGTTTTTGTAATTAAATTAAATCTTTTAAAATTCAAATTTTGAAAATTAAATCTCTCTCCTCATCCATTAGTTTATAATTATAGTAATTATTGTCTCCCTTTTATTTTCCTTCGTGCAAATCCTCCCAGGTATAAAGTGATTGTTTTTTGAATTTGATCATTATTACGTGTATCTGTAGAAAAGAGAAAGAGGGGAAAAAACATGAAATAATAAAGTAAAACCAGGAACAAGGGACTCAACACGTTCAAAATTAATTCTTGTTGTTGACTACACTTAAAGTTATCTGTAGTTATGTATCTATTGTATGTAGTTTACATGTTAGAATTGTAGACATGAGTTTTTCCAGTTGGAATGAGAATCAATTTCGGCTAGTTAAAGGTTCAAAGTTAAAAAAAAGAAAGACTTGTGTGTTATGTTATGGCTATGGTTATGTTTGAAACATGTACTCGTTAATATGAGACTAAAAAAATAAGTAGGAGAATGGAGATGGATGCCTGGATAATTTACTATGCTTCCTGTAATTAACGTTATAATACAACCGCACGTGCTTTCATACATTCTCTCGGGTTTGGTCGTGACTTTTTTTTTATTCATTTTTTTTTCTCTCTCTCTCTCTCTTGTCTCGTTCATTCTAAAAACATGTAACAGTTGTTGGCACTTGGTGTAGTCTTTGTCACGGTTTTTTGTGGTTTACAAAATACCAGCCATTTTTTTTATTTGAAAGGGAGGATGGAGGATATGATTTTTAACAATAGAACAAATTAATTTATAAAGTTTTGTTTTGGTGAGCTTTGTAAAAAAAGACGATGTGGACTTTTTTTAAAAACAAAAATTGTTTCGTCATTAATATTTAGTAATACAAAATATTATTTAAAAGTATTGAAAATATCTAAGTATATACTACAGAGACCTTAAACAAATATTTCACAATCAATTAGACAAACCGCTACAGACAGAGAGAGAGAGAGGAAAATTTCTTATGAGTGATTCTTGAGACTCAAATAATGTGCCGACATGATTCCTCTTGAGCTTTAACTTTAGCTCGTACCGTTTACTTTATGAAAAGTAAACAAGGCGAGAGTACTGAACATGCAAACAATATACTTTTTTTTGCAGACTGTATGGATTCAGAGTTAAAGTGAGTACTAGAGAAAATATTGCGATTAAAAATGGCGTGAAAAAAAGTTCCCCTCCCCTCCACTTTGTACCGTATATTTTAACTGTCAAAGTATAAAATGTTTGGTTGACAAATAATTTTAGTAACTGTCTGTACACTTGATATAATTTTTGGTATGTAAGAAGAAATGTACAATGTAAAAAAATGTTTTAGAGTTTTTTGAAGTAGGAGTACAAGTCAATATTAGGAGAAGCTTGACTTGAATAAAATAATGTACCCCCCTTGTGTTAAGTGGACTTGCAAAAAAAAAAGTTGTTATAAAGCTCTGGTTTTACTTAATCAGCAAAAGATTTTAATTTTGACCTCTTTATGTCAAATCATGCTTTAGTTTACATTTAAGTTGGTAACACCTCCCTCATTTTACATGACTCCTCTGTATTGATTACACATTAATATGAATTTTTGTATGTGCAGATGAATGAAAATCGTCAAGATTAGCAGAGTAGAATGTGCCATATTTATTGTTATTTATCATAATATTATTTTTAGCAATGTACAAATAACAGATTAAATTGCATGAATAGACCGTTTTCAATTATTTTTTATTTGCAATAGCAGGTGAGCTGAAATTCAGCCTAAATACCAAAGTTTGAGAACAGGAACTGAATTTACAAATATTTTGATCATATCTATATTTGCTGACTTGTAGATTATGTCTCCTCTATTTTTTATTCTTGTAAAGGATGAGAGTCCTATCTATCACGAAGTTTAAGGGAAGGGTGTTCACTATAATTTGCTTGTAAATTTTTTTTCACATAATTCCTATTATTCCCCTTAAATGTATGAAAATACATTCTGCATTTAAAGCCGACAAAAAGATTCGCAAAAGTATAATTTTTTTGCTGCTCATTTTACTCATGTTCAAAAAAGTTTATCTCACTACATAAATTACCATGTAAAAAAAAGATGATGGTGCTGAAAAAATTCAAGTGATAATTCTGATAATAAAAAGAAGTTGCTTATTCTGTATTTTTGCATTATAATAAATCTTGAATTTGCAACATTGGATATTATGGGGGTAAAATATTCTTGGAAATAAGTAATAAAAAAAAGGGGAATAATTTACATAAAAGTAATGAATAATGTGTGAAGTTATAATTCGGGTGAGCTTGCAGTAAAGCGTAATCTCTTGATAGAATAAAAAAAAGGTTAAATTTCGTGATTAGTAGGAGTTTAATTGAGACGGCAAAAATAATTTCATATTCAAAAATCCCAAAAATTATTATTTATCAAGTGGGTGAAACATTTAACTTTGGTGTCCAGAGGGTAGACTTGTCTATAATAATAATAATAATAATAATATTTAATATGTATATTGATGATTAAAGTATAGAGAGGAATTTAATACAAAAAAATTACTTTTTATATTATCTTCACAATTTTCAATATAATTATCTATCCGTATAGCTGTACATGTATGTATGAATGAATTATAATTAACGTACGTCGTACACACACACAAAAAAGTGTTGTGACAGCTTTGAGTTTGAGTATTATTATTGCAAAGTTGAAGTAGTTGCTAAAAGCTAGAAAACAAGACAAGTTTACAGAAAATATGACGAGTAATAAGAAATGAGCATGCTGTGTAGTGTGACAGTAAGTTATATGAGTCCCCCCCCTCTTCCTCCTCTCAAGCCACAGCCCCTCTTGACCTTTCGCTTTTGCTCTTGAGTTTGGCTTGACATCTTGTTTAAAAATATATGGTTTTAGTACACATGTAAAAATAATAAATGAGATGAGGCATATAAAAGGGACCGAAGTTTATTTTTTTATTTTCATGCAGTAGAATCGTGCTCTCAAAAGCCTTATCAAATGGGAAAAAAGGATTATTTATTAATTAGTCCTCAAAGTCCCCCACCCATTTAAAATATTTTTTTAAAAAAGGATGTTGATAGAAATTAACAAGATGATAATTTACTATTTGATAAGATAAAAAAGTATTACAAAGAGAGAGAGAGAGAGAGAGAGAGTAATTTAAAATACTGAGAGATAGTACTTTTGAACTGAACTATACAAATAAATTTAATTGTGAGAATAATTTATGTGTTGGGAGAAATAAAAATTTACTTTTGTATTTTAACTTGTAATGTTATTAAAAAAATAATTGGTGATTATTTTTAGTCAAACTTGAAAGTGCATTTCAAGGCAAACTAAATGTAAAATATAGAGACAAAGTAACTTGCATTATTTTTTATTGTACAGATGGGACGACATTTTTTTTTGTAGGACTTTTTATTCGTAGAAACAACAATGTCCCTTGTATTTATTGTATGGGTGATTAAATCAAGGACCAAAAAAGGGCAAATGCAAAAAAATTAACATAATTTGTAATCTCTCGTGTCTCCTCTCATGTGCCAAATTTGTCTTGTCCGTCGTGAGTCAGAAGCGTTGAGTCTTCACTTTGTTGACCTGCACAACCTTTAAAAATGAGAGACAAATTTGGGAGGAGATGACGTGTAAAGTTGAGGTCTGAGGAGAATGTTTTTTTTGGAATTAAAAATTGTTTAGTTTTTTTTTACATTAAGTGGCATACCACAAGTTCATTAGAAAATGTTAACTTCCTCCTTCTTCATTTATTTAATGTATGCAACCGCACGTTAATAATTAGAAAAAAAAATTAATTTGAAAAATTTGAGAGAAAGATATGAGATTAGTTAAAAAATTTGCAATTCATTTGCACGCTTATTTGTCCATTGGGAGGGAGAGAGAGAGTAAAAGTTGTAAAGATAATAATCATATGATAATTAATTTGATGACGTATTCTGTACTCGCGTCTGTACAATAACAAACAAACTGTATCAAAATGTGTAGTCACTCAATTTATACCAAGAATTTTTTTTATATCCTAGTAAGAGTGACTCATGGAAAATTATGATTTCATTGATTTTATGATTAACTCTCTAGTTCTCTGTCTCCCAAAATTTTCTTCTTCTACATCTACAATAGTCAAATCTCTAGAGACAATTTTATGACACTAATAATAATTGTGTATCCGCTTGTGCAATTTCATGGCGATTTCATGTTGACGCCCAAAATTCCTCTCCTCCGCCTCCTCTGATTTGTATGGGTCAATTAAAGAATTTCATGGTTTTTTTTGTGCATTAAGACAAAAGAGGATCACTAATTTTGATTTTCGACAAATTACTTATACCGGCATTCAGTGGGGAGGATAGATGACAATTTTTGGGTGAAATTTCTTACATGTGAATTTTAAAGCTTAAAATGGAAATGTAGAAAGATGAATGGACTGGTTTGTTAATATAAAATGGCCCTTAGCTCTAACAAAGTATTAGAAAAATAAGAATTAAAGTTGTGTACACTCATTGTGGATTATGGCTAATTGTAATTGTAAGGACTATAGGAAAGACCACCCAATTCTTTCCTTTTACGACTTGCTATTTATTATGATTTGCTGTCCAAGAAATTTACACTTTATGGAAAAACTCAAGGAGGAAAACTTGTTTTTTATATTATTAAAAATTTACATGCTCTTTTAGTTTTACAACATGAGAGAGAGAGAGAGATGAGTGCAAGTGTGCTATCTGTATAGCTTAAATGGATTTTTCTGCACAATTTATTTTGTACAAGGAGAGAGCCCCATGGAATTTTTATCTTTTCTTTTATTAACTAACACCATGTCTCATTTCTTTTTGTATCTCGAACATTAGCTCTGCTTTTCTTCATTTCTGGTTTCTATTTTTTTCTCTTCTCCTTTCAAAAAAATATAATGGCGAGTCAGCAGTTTATATAGTCATTTTGATGTACAACACTTGAAAAAATAAAAAGGAATATTTATTCATTTATTTGAGCCTTTTTTTAGTTGTGTTAGTAGCAGACGTTCACAATTTGTAAAAAAATAAATGGGAAATGAGGATAGATAATGAAGCATTGAGAGAGAGAGAGAGAGAGAGAGAGAGTTTCAAAATACTTTGAAATATATTTAAGTTAAAAGTTTTTCAAAAGTTTTTCAAAACTATTGGCTCAAAGTCAAATAACAAATGCTTTGGGAATGTACTCCCCGTGAAATCTTTGAGGGTGGAAAAGTTGGAGAAAGAGTGTAAATAATGGTGGATAGTGCATAAAAAGGCCATTTTCTTTTTTTTGCATTGAGAATTCACAAGGAGAGAAAGGAGGCAGGCAGACATCTAAGATTATTTTCTTGTGTGTGGAGGAATTGGGAATTGTTTGATATTAACTTTTTTCCTATACAGTTTACTAAAGTTGAGTCTTTCTCTCTCAAATTCCTAATGGGTACAAATATAAACGAGGCCCATTACGAGACGCCTTTCTCCTGAATTGTGAATTGTATACACGACACACACCAAAACGAAAATTTTTCTTTTGAGTCCTTTTCGCAGATCTTTTTTTGTTGTATGATTACTGATATTTGTATTGACTTTCTCTCTCTGCTCTGTTCCCTCCAAAAAAATTATGGGGGGATGAAATTTCTCATAGAATTTTATTTCCTCATATATTAAATAGTCAATATCAATAAAACTATATAAATATCTGTACTCTGTATACATGCATTGCATTTTGCATTGTATAAACAGTAAACACGAGTAAAGGCCAATGCTACAGAGGTAGTAAAAATGGAGTTTATCGTGATGAAAATGTTAGTGAAATTGTTCAATTATATTTCCCTTGATACTATTTTGCCTTCTACGTCTTAAAATACCGCCTTTTGTCGGTTCCTCTGTCATTAACTTTATACATGTGTACAAAATGACTTACAGAGGTTATCATCGTTATTATGTAGTCACATCAAGAGTCATTCATTAGGGTGCAAAATTTGTTGGGGGGTGGGGTATCATATACATGTTGTGTAGAGTGTTTTGAATTTTGCATACCTACAAATATTTAGTTACATGGGTTGTTAAATTCACTCATTTTTTTCATTCAATACTTAATTTGTGTCCAATGTAAAAGTACGTCAACCAAACTTTTACATACCTGGGTTCTATATATGTATACGTGTAAATGTTGTTTATGGCAAATATTGGAGAGTGACGTGGTAATTGTCAATATGAATAGGAGTTTTAGTTTTGCGTCATTTGATTTTACAATGGACGAGTACAAATGTACAAATGCATATTTTTTATTGTGCAGTTTTAAAATGGAGAATTATTTTATTTGCACATTGTATCCCTTTTTTCTCTAGAGAGTTTTTAGAGTCATAATAAAGTAATTTTGTGTGAGGGTATAGTAAAATATTAATAATTTTTGTCTTGTGATTATAATTATTATTATCCTGAATAATTTAAAGGTAGTATAATCTCTTTATGTACGTATTAGGTCTACTTTGTTGAATTTCTATTTTAAATGTACATACTACGAGCATTATAATATTGGTTCATGCAACAGTTAAAACATGAGTGAGCAATTACATAGTTAAAGACAACTAATCTTCAGTGTATATTTTTTTGTGTAGTCCACATTTCAAAACTAATTTGTGACATGGCCAATGGCTAGTCTCTAAATTAAGACTAAGATGAGGTAGAGAAATTAGTAGCTATATATTATAAAGTCTAATATTATTTCTAGATTAGCATTCATTTCAATTTATCTTCCTGTCATTTTTTTACATACAAAAATAATACATGAGATGGTGATCATCAACTACACAATCTGTTCTGTGTACTATAACAAACGTCGACAAATTAAACTAGAAACAAGTGTGAGAGTATATTACTGATATATGTTGTTAAATAAGTTGATTATTAAAAATTTTTGCAAAAAAAAAGGAGGGGAGTGCTCGTTGAACTGGTTAGGTTAATCTCACTGAAATTGTTTACAAGTTGACCTTGATAAATTTTTCGTTATCGGAATGAGAATTATATTCATTTTCCTCACATCCCACAAGGCGAAGGGCACAAACTTTAAAACAAATTATACAAATATTCGTACGGTGTATGGTACTATAGAAAATTAATGGGGAATTTTGCAATATTTTTTTTCTCTTCTTCTTGTGTGCTCTTCTTTCTTTGTCTTAAACATTGTCTTCCTTTAAGCGTTTGGGCTTAAAATATGCAAAAGAAATTTTATGGCATTCCCCATCTTCCAGTTTACAAGAGTTGGAAAATGAATGGCATTTTCTCTTTTTGTAGTGGTTGTGTAATGGTCTATAAAAGAGAGGGGTATTGTTCATGCAATTGAATTATTTTTTATTGTTTTTGCCCATATATTCATGACTCTATTACAAAATATTTTGACATGAGTTTCATAATTAATTAATATTTAAAAATAAATATTGAAACCAAATAATAATATTTGTTTAGATGAAAATACAGTCCATGTGTTTTTTTTGTCTTTCTGAGGAGGGACAAGAGCAAGAGAAAAGTGGGCTCTGGCTCTACTGTGCCTCATCAGTTTGAAACTTGACACTGGATGTAATTGCAATAAATCCAATTTCCCGTCTCTTCCTTTGAGTATCCTTTTTATTTGGTGAATTGGGATGAGAACAAGCTTCACATGGTTGACTTGTGGTGAGAAAAGGCACAAGCCTCACAGAGAGAAAACTCATTACAAGAAATAGAGACAGAAAAAAGGGACGTTCGTTTAGTTAGTTGTGAGGAAACTCAAAGTTTGTTGTCTCTCTCTCTCTGGAATTAAACCAGAAAAAGACTCCATTTCCTCCATTATATTTTTTTCCTCCTCCTCTTGTATATTACAATCAAAGGTCTAATCAAGTTTCCTTTATTGGACTGTCTCTCGAGATTATGTGACATCAATTACAAGACACAAGTAGAAAAAGTAGACACTGACATGGATACAGGACGAGGCTAAGGTTATAATGACTCTGTGATAGTGCAATTCAATTAATTAAATTTTAAACTTGTCGCTTCAAAAGAGAAGGCTAGTACTAAAAAAAATAATAAAGATAAGAAAAGGAGAAGGATCAAATGTGTTATCCTTCTAATTAATTAATTTACCATGCTCCATATTCATGTGCATGTATAATTAGCACTTAAAATTAAAAAAGCAAGACAAATTCAACAAACTTTACTTTATTTTAGTCGTACAAACTACAAAGTAAGTTTGGTGGTTAGTTAATAATAACGTCAAAATGTGGTAGAGTATAATAAACATGTTTATTGTATTTGTCTCCCTATTGTGATACACACAGGATATTACATTGTATTGTAAATGCCATGTTTGTGAGAAAACTTGAAAGGTGGAGATGATGATGAGAATTTGCAGAGAGAATTTTTGCTCAACTTTTCTTTTATCTTGTTTATGTAAATTTTTTTAAGTGCACAATTTACAGCATTCAACACAATAGCATATTATTACACTGTTATGTAAATACTGAATAAAAACTGTCTAGGCTCGTGATCCTCACTTTTTTCAAAGACTTAGGTCTTATGTAAAGTAACAATAAAGAAAATCTTTACTTGTCTTCACAAATCCAAAAACTTTTAACAGATAAGAATGAATATTAAAGGAGATGAGGTGAGGATGAAGACGAGAGAGAGAGAGGAGGGGGCTAATAAAATATACAGAGATTATATGGAATTCAACAAACAGTTTTTCGTGTTCAACTTTTCAAAAAAAAAAGTTGGAGCAAATGTAAATGGTAGACACAAGAGTAAACTTTTTTTTTATTAGCTATATACATAATGACTGAAATGTCTCTATTTGTATATGTGTACTCACAAAAAGTTTATAATTGTTCATCATGTTTATGTAGCCCCTCAGGTATATAAAGAGAGAGAGAGACAGTCATGGTTATAGGATTAGACAGAGATGGAGAAGAGATGCTGATGACATGATTATGATGGTTCAATTCAATGGCTAAGCATAGCTGACATGATTATAACTTGTGATGAGTTAATAAGCTCTAGAGAAAAAATCATCTGTTGTGTATATATAAATGTACTGTGTATCATACACAGTGTATGTATACAGTTTAACATTTTCTTTTGGTCCTCCTCTAATCGTCCATCTCTACCTCTCAGTCTCCAACTCTAGGAATTTTATTCCTGACTCTGTTGTGTGTCCATGTCCATTTAAAATTTTATAGTTATTTATTCAACACTTTTTTTTCCATTCCACAAATTCCACATCTGAATAGTTTCTGAATGGAAACCCATATCTGTACAAAATGTTAACCATGATTCAATGATCATCATTGTAATTGTCTGTGTCATTTTTTTTCTTCTTGATCTTTGAAAGAAAATGGGAGTTGAAAAAGAATTGTATAGTGGGTTCCTAAAATGGGGTTTCTTTTTTGAAAATAATATTATTCTTGACTTTTCGATAGTTGGGTACAAAGTGGAGGATTATGTGGAAAATATAAAATTTGGAGAAAAAGGAATTGGAACATTTTATCTCGAGTCAAATGGATATTGGAGATTAGGTGACACAGAAAAAAACAACTTTTCTCTACCTTTCTCTTTATTTTCTCATCTTTCTTTCTTCGTCTTTCCATGACATTTGTGGTGGTGGCAGTGGAATAGGAAAATTCATCGTAATCCAAAACAGTCGACAATTTTGTAGAGTAAATGAATGATGGAAAAACCGACAAAAGAAGTTTTGTGGAAATATTTTTTATTTGAGTAAAATGTAAAGTTTATTAGGATAAAGGTTATGGAAAATGATGATTATGCACAGTGGATGAATTTGGAGGAAGGTTGTTACAACTCATGACTGATTTGAAACCGGCAAAATCCCTCATTTTATGCCCTTTTCAGTAGTATTGTCATGTAAATAAAAGATTGTAAGCTTGAATCAGATCAATATTTTGGCGCATGAGTCTACACCCGGGACACCCCCAAAAAACTCTCTCTCAGCTTTGGGATGTTTCTCTCCTTCCGCATACTATATAAAGTTGTACCAATGTGATATAGTGGTGAAGGGAAAAGTGGTTGAGGGTTTTTCATATTTTTTTGCATTGCAGTGTGTGTGTGCTTAGTGCTATTCCTCCAATATAATAAAGAGTACAACATAAGGCCATGTAGGGGTTACACTCCGCTCTTCTTCTTTTGGTCTGTTGCTTTCCGATCCGAATTCGGATTCAGTGTGAGGGTCCGGGATGGAGAGAGTGGGAATGTACATATATTTTTTAATACATAGTGCATGTAGTGACTGGGAACGGCAAGTTTAGTTCACTTGTGTTTTACTACTGAAATACAGCAGACGGATAAAGTCCCAAGTCAAATTTCGGACACCCCCCTTTCTTTTATTCTCCTTCTCTTAGCTAGTTGGTTACTAAGTGACACATTCGGAGTGTATTTAGTACTCTGTTTTGTACTTTTCCGTCCCATATCTTGACTTAATATTTTTACAATGGTTTTTTACAAATTAATAACTTTGTAATAAATATTTTTATTACTTGAAAAATTAAAATTGAAAAAAGAAAGACTGGAAAATATTAAAGCCTTTGGTGAAATTTTTGAGTGCAAGGCCACTTGCATTATTGCCTTTGAAAAGAAAATTCAATATTTTGAAATGTTTTTTTAGTTAAAGTGTTGCAGAGAAAGTGCATATCTGTGGATTTAAATATTTTTTGAAAGTGTGATTGATACTCACAAGATAAAAAAAATTGTTGCATGTTATTGAAAGTGTAAAAGTTTTCTCTCCTCGCTTTTGAATTCGTTCCTTGGAACATAGAAAAAATCTCACCCCTGTAGTACTCTAGAACTGTAAATACAGAAATAGGATTTGAGGGGAAAGACGGCGTGTGTGTGGTAAAAGTTTTTGATGAATAATTAATGTGCTTTGACTCATGTTTCAGACCAATGCACCCAATACGACGACAACAAGGGATGGAGTTCGAGACTCTGACTCAACAGTCTCAGTGGAAGATCCCTTAGAAACATATGACGTACCCAGAGGAACGTACAAAAATAATTCTCATCATGTTAAACCCTCCTCCCCATCACCTTCATTGTCTAAAGTGAATCCCCACGAGTTTTATGATGTCCCACGAAGTCATATTCCAATTTACCCTGGAAATTCCAGCGACTCTTTAGCTCGTACTAAAAATCGTCAGAGTGAATTGTCTCTCCTGTCAACAGGGAGTAGTGCTCACCTCTCATCCTCCGCATCCTCCTCTGCCTCCTCCTCCTCAGCCTCCTCGTCAGCAAGAAGTTCAACAAATTGTGATTTACCCTCAATTCATCAACCCCATGAACAAGATGGTTTTTTCCAAGTGACTCCAAATTCCAGTGGGGGTGAGTCAAAGATAAATACTGCATGTACAGAGGACTCGATTAGTGGTAAAAGTCATCAAGAGCAGTCTAGTACTACTAATCAGTCTCCATCTCAACCAAGGCAACAAAATTCAAGTCATTATCTACAAAGTAATCGGTCATCCATTCAATCCGAGACAATGGTGTCCATGGCTCCTCTCCAAGAATTTTATGATGTTCCACGATCTGCTCCAACGAGTCGAGCACAGAGTGCCATGTCCATGTCATCAGGTCTTGGTCTAAGTATTGCTAATTCAGACTCAAAAGACAGTTTAGACTATGATGTTCCCCGTAGTAGTGGAGGAGGAGGGAGTATTCATGCTTATGTAAATCATATAGAGACTAAATATGATAGTCCAAGTGTGAGTAATAGTTGTCGTAATAGTTGTTGTAGTGTTAATAGTTATGGCAAGACAACGAGTACAAGGGAGAGTACTGATCCTCTTCCTCCTCATCCTGGCGCCACATCTTTGTCTGATAATAGTCACGTCAAACTTTCTTATGAAATTGGTGGGGGTAGAAAAAATAGTGCAGTGGTGAATCCCGATGATTTGTATGATGTTCCAAGGAGTACTCCAACAGTAGTAGCCAGACGTCATCCTCCAATCTATCCTTCATTATCCTCCATCAACTCATCCCTTGCCTCCATGTCAATCTCCAAAGAAAGTCTACGAAGTAGTAATAATAGTCATAAAAGATTTAATAATAATAGCATTGGATCCTCCAATGGATCTTCCCTTGACGTACGACGACGTGGTATGATTCAAAATGGTCAATCTGTGGACACTTTAAGTGAAAAATTTAATTCAACAAGACAATTAAATCAAAGTCAACATTCTAGTGATGAATTACTCTCCATTGGTGATCGTCATGAAAAAATTTCATCAACTTTGAGTCTTCAAAGTTATGGCAATAAAACAATGACACCAAGATCATCATTTTGTAGTGTACGGAGTCGGTGTGATAGTTTTGACAATGTGGGACAAGAACGAACGATGGAGGATGTCAAATTTTTACCATTGAATCCAAGAGCTGCTGTCACTGTCTGTGAAAAGTTGAGACAAGAAGTTATTACAAGTGTCAATTCCATCCTTGACATTAGTCGGCCCAAATGGAGAACAAAAGAGAATCTTACAGAGATTATGCCCGATCTTCGTTTCAGCTGTATTAGATTTAATTTGGCTATTAAAGTAAGTCCTATTAAGTCCATTGTCTTTATTTTATTTTTTTATGTGTGTGCTTTACCCACAAAAAAATAATTTTTATAAAAAAAACCATTAATGTGACTACAACTAAAGAGTAAAGAGCAAAAAAACAACAACAAATGACTAGTTGGAGTAGCCAGAGCCTCTGAGTACATGAGAACATGGAAAAAAATAATAAAGAGAGAAAGAAAACAGAGCATAGGGATAATCATTAGAGCCACAGGAGGAACCACAAGGAAAATATGTTGAAGGCGTGTGTACATTACATATTACAGAATGTACTAGTAAATGTGCCTGTGGTTTGGCCACTAGTACTCCTGTCAATGCCCGTTTTCATGGTGTGGGAACATGAGAGAGAAATTAATGGATTGTGTACTCTCTCTCTATTACAGTACAGCTTTATATTTTAGCTAAATACAGGAACATCAATATTTGTAGTTTGTATGTACTACATTGTACAAGGAAGAGAATGCTGAATAATTTGTTAAAATGACTTTTGAGCCAGAAATTTTGCCACTATAAGAAAAACTTTTTTTTTTGATACTCATCATAATGCATTGTAATAGCATAGCTATGTACAATCATGGCCATATTAAGTCGACAAGTCGAATTTTAATGGGACCTCTCTCTCTCTCTCTCTCTCTCTCTCTCTCTCTCTCTCATGGCTGCGGGTGAAAATGAGAATGCTGCAGTATAAAATATTATTTTATTTCAAATTTAGGCAAAGCTCAAAAGTACACACACAACACTCTCAACTCACACACATTGTAGATAAGTCGAGGCAGGCAGGACGCTGTACTAGATTAATGGACAAATAATCATCTTACCAGTTAAACTAGGAACCGGCTCTATGTAATTGATTTGGTCAAACAGAGGGTTAGAGAGAGAGAGAGGGAGAGAGAGATGAAAACCCGATAGGATTAGTTTCCATAGTTGGATCTTATTATTATTTGGCCGACGGAGAATTTAGAGGGAGACGCGATGAAGTAGACAATAAGTTGAGACTCTTTCTGGGCTCTTGGATGGACTTATAAGGAAATAGCTGTTCTCCTTCGCAAGGTAAACCAGTACCAGTACAGTAGGACCCTCACATGTTAATGAGCCTCCCGTGTTGTAATATAGTTTCATTTAAAACTTGAGACATAACAAAAAAATATACACGTTACATAACATGTTCCAGCAGTATGTACATACATAGACAGAGAGATTCAAAGTCCAAGAATTTTAGAGACTCATTTTACATAAGACTAGACTTTGGTATGACCAATGTCCAGGTGATATTTTTTTTACCTGTGTATAAGTTATTCTTATCACATTCAATGTACAGATACAAGATCACCTTGCATGCTTTAAATCTTTTTAGTACACTCAAATATATTTTATAGGGGACAAAATGTAAGGGATCTTATCTCAGAGATAAAAATGAAGACTTTTTAAAATACTTTTTGAGCATTTTGTGTAGTAGAGATGAAACGTAAAATATTTCTTGACACGTCGTCAAAGTCTCCATGTTCAAAGTAAAGAAAAGTTGGCATGTTTGTTCAATCAATGGATCTTATTTTTAATTTTTTTTTTGTTGTTTTGTAGGACATGACGGATTTCTGTTCAAGATGTGTGTCCAACGCAAGGAAATTTACAATAGAAGCGTTGGTAGCCAAACTTCAACGTCTTTTAAGTCCCCTAATAAATGGTTCACAAATCATTCAACGGGATGTGGATGAACTTGAAGCTTATTTTTGGTCAGTGGATCGTCTTAGCGTGTCACCCAATGAGAGTAAAAATTTACCACCCGACTGTCTGGATCAATTGGTTCTGTGTGCACGAAGTCTTAAACATGATGTGACAGAAATTGCCAACTTTTTGGCTTTAAATTCTTCAGCTCTATTTCGTGAGCCAGAGAGACTCAATCCTAGTCCACCACAAGTGACTCCAGTGGTAATAAATTTAAATAAAGTTTTTAAAAAATAATATTTATATAGTTTGTTTATTTCTTAATTACTTTGTCTAGATTAACATCTAGTATAACTAATTGCCAATGTCAAAGTCACAGTTTAGAGTTTCACTGTCAAATAGCATAGGAATGAGCCATAAGGATTAATAAAAACGTTAAAGTTCATGGAACAAGTTTAAATACTTTTTTTTGGAAATAAAAAGGGAATTCTTATTATTTAAAAGAATAAGAATGATTGGTTTAGGAAACGAGAGTAATATAAATTCAGGAAACGTAGTTTTTAGCCCCTAGAAAATATTTATGGTCTGTGAAGATGGATAGTTTTTTTTATCTTTAAAATTTTGCATTTGAATGAAATTATCGTAATTTTTATACTTAAACTGTTTGTTGTTTATATATAAAAATTTAAATTTTATCCAAGTCTCATTTTATTTTGGCCTTTTACTCTTTTTTTCTTCCTTTTTTTCTCTTTTTTCTTGATTCTTTTTTTAACTTTCCCCTTGTACCTAGATATAAAAGTGAATACTCTACAGGCAACATGTAAAAGTTGTACAGCTCCTAGCATGACATGACATGGACGATGACGTACTGTTCTGCCTGGGCCTTATGTTAAAATATTGCATGTGTGTTTCTACTCTCTAAAATTTATTATTCCCTTCGGAACACACACGCAAGCTACTTACGCGTCTATGAATTTCATATCCATGTCATGTCACGAAAAATTCGGTTATACTCTTCCAAAATTTCTTTCGGAATTTTGTTTCTAACTTTTTTTTCCCTCTTGATAGTTTTCACATGGAATTATAACTAGGAAAGAATTTTTACATATGTACAATTGTCACATTCTCTTTTGATTTTTTTTCCTGAAGTTGTCTTCCACTTGAGTGATATTTTTTGTGTGTACTCTGCATGTCTGTACAAAACTGATTGTAAATATACATGTAGGGAATTTAAATATTTTTTTAAAATTTCAACCAGTAAAGTACGAGTATAGTGGGCTATTAATCAAAGAGATTTGGTCATTTGTGTGTCAGTTTAATTTAATTTTGGTCTTTTTGAACATTGTGGCTTAGCATTTAGAAAAGCCAAAA
>JAQIVZ010002337.1:0-21734 GCA_034700945.1 Arrhopalites spinosus
TCCAAATTGATGTAAACTAATAATTAAAATTGTGCAAATATTTGCAAATTCTATGGGATTCAAGTGGATGGAATTCTTTTCGCGCTTTGATCTCACTCGCAGTTACGTCACACTTGGGGGCTGCCTTCCCTTGTTTCTCCCCCACTTAAACTCGATGCCATAAGCCTAACCTATATATTTAACTACCCTTGTTTAAAAGTAAGATTCCAGCGGAATCATTCCACAAACTCTTGTCGTATCACATAATTCAGTTTTTTGGCCTTCAAATTAAATCCATTGCATGGAGAGACAGGGTGTCTACTAGGCGTTTTTTTCTATTATCAATAATGTAATGTAGTGTCATTATGACACTGTCATTCCTTCGTGGAATTAAGCATTTTATATCATAGGTTTGTAATGCATGCAAATATTTTCATATTTCAGTAAAGTTCTGACTCTTTTCTATATCACTACATAATAAGCAGAAATCAAAGTTTCATCGAATTTCTGAACAGAGAAACATTTTTCAGTGTAATTTCTGATTGTCAATGGTCAACTTTTTAATTCAATGAACTTGATATAAAAAATTAAAACTGGTGGTGACTCTGTTTTCTAATAGGTATGTAAGAGACTCGAAAATATAAATCAGTAAAATATATATTTAAGCACTTACATCCACAAAGTCAAAGTCAACCAATTCACAGTTTTAAATTCCGTAGTTAACAAGAGGCTTAAATTAACTAACGTTTTGTCAGAGAAATAGTAAATTAAAAATGACTCTTTGTCATTATAACTACGAATGTGAAACGTATTTAACTGATTGAGTACTTATGATATAAAATAATGAATCATTGGCCTATGTTTAAACCCCCTAAAGTCAACTAAACTAAATCTCCAGGTAAAAGTATAGATAGGTATATCGGTATCGCATATTAGTACTTTTCTCAGCTTGCACAATTACAAATAAAATTGAATTGACGACCGTTTGTCTGACAGTGGAGTACATTTTAAAAATAAAAATGAGGTTTTTCAGTTTACCCTTGCTTCATCTGTCATTTCTGTATTAATTAGAAATGAGGTATAAAACAAGGCTAGATCTCGATTACACCTCTCTGACCATCGCCTCGTGCTTTATTCATAATTGAATTTTTTTTCCAATCTCTATCATATCATTCAATTCTCACCATGATGACAAACATGTGAGTATCTGTGGATTCTATTTTTTTTCTTGTAATGATTAAGTATTGTACTAAACTATAATTATTTATGGTTTGATGATATGATAAATGAGCACAATATCTTCATGTAATAGCCTTCTACTTTAGTATAGATTTCAAAAAAAAAAACAACAAAACGAACTGGACGTCAAGCAGTCTGGAATCACTGGCAAATGCAAACATGGTGTCCTCTTTTTTATGGTTGAGATAAAAACGAAACAATGACAATGGAGATTATTGCAAATTTTGTGGGACTTGCGTGAGAACATAGATACCCCTCAATGTAGTAGATACCTGACCCAAATAATATTTAATTTATTTTATATAATAAATAAATACGATGCGCAATTTACTTGTCATTTTATTTAAAAAAAATTAAAAATGCAACTCTCTCATCATAATAATATTTTTCATTATTACAACCTTTTTTTATTATCATTCCATACACTCCACCACTATCTGTTTCCTGTCCTTTAGTATATACATACTACTACATGTATTGATCTCGATCAAAAAAATATTTAGTTGATAACGTCACATAACATTGGAATGACTCGTGATTCATTACTTTATCGAAAAAATTATGATCATCAATCTTTGTAATTTTCAACTTTTTTTAGTGCATCAGAGACCGAGTCGAATCCATTGTGGAATTTGAGACAAAAGCTTTTTTCCTCCTGTTCATCATACTGACGAGGATCCAGGAAAGTGAGGAGGGTTTCAAAGTTCCTTTGAATCACTGAAATTGATGACGAATAACTATCTAAAACGTTGTTAATGCTCTACAGGTACGATATAGAGAGAAAAGTTTCAACACAATTAAAACTCTAGTGATGTCATTTTACTAAAATGATTTTAGTGTTAATTATTATGACACTACCAATTAATTTTTAATTTAATTATAGGTAAACGATTATAAAGTATAATTTTATATGGTAAGAATAGTAGTGATGAAAATTAAATTTATCTTTTACACTCTTTAACAAGCAAATAAAACAATTGAAATAAATTCAATATTAATTTGTCCTGATTTCTGTAATTTTTTAACGTAGTCGAATTGTCTGTCAGATTCATGAGCTTATCGACAATGTTCATTCATGATTTTGACCATTTTTTTAGTTGTATTTTTTTCTATTATTTTTCATAGTCCTCTGTTCATATCACTTCTCTCTCCTCTTCTGAGGAATGTGACACAAAGCCATGTAGAATGTATTAATAGATATTTTCAATGATTTTTTATTTTGTTTTATCCTACTATGACCAGGATACTAAAATGATTACAATTAGTGTATATATATTTATATTGGATTTGTATTGGTGCCCCTATGGCTGCGATTTCAGGGGTTACCTCCCATTTTGTGATTATCAAAAATATTGTAAGCATGTATCTATGTAATAATGACAAATACCAATATTTGAAGGTGTTTTATTTTGTGGAGACACACAAAAGGTTTCTCTTTATCACTTCACTTGTTCCAGTTGTTTTTTTTATACATGTGACTTCACCCAACTGAGTCAATCCTCATTTTAACAAGTTAGCAAAAAAATTTTATTCATCACTCAATTGTCCACTGTGTCTTGTCCCTTATTCTTTCTCGCCAAAAAGTTGAGAAATCTTTTTTCAGTGAATAATAAAATATCAAGGGATTTTTGACAAATACTGAAACAGTTTAACAGTGTTTTATTGACATTGTCAAAAAAGATCAACGAGAGAGAGAAAACGTGGAGTTGTACTGATCAACTTGAAAAGTTTGCACAAAGTGGCGGAACATTGAAAAGAGAGGCGTTAATTCGTTGGAGTGAACCAATGAAAAGAGTTTCATTAGTGATAATAACCGTTCTATCTTTGTTTAACTTTTGTCTTTAGTTTGCCACCCTAATAATAATATGAATTAGTACTAATACACGGAGCTTAATCAGATTTTTAAGTCCAGCCCCCCACACCTTAACTAACCCTCTACTGGTTATCATTATTTTTTTTTTCTAAATTGTATGTACATTTATGAAAAGTGAATCAAAGGGGTGATGATTATCATGGAACATTGTTGATTGGGACGAAAATTTTTGATGAGACGACTTTAAAAACAGTTGATCATTCTCTTTCAAACCTCAGACTCCCCGAGAAATCCTCCACATCTCCATCCACAATTATTATCTTCATCTTCAACAACTTTTAAAGCCCCACAGACAAAAAAAACAAAATTTTTTGCAACCTTGCACAATCCTTAGATTAAAACTCAGTTTTGTCGTTATTATTATTATTATTAACCTTGGGGGTTAAAACAAAAACTAAAGTTCTTTAGTAATCAAAAATTTTGATTCAAAATGGCTGCATGCTCAAAAGGTACTTGTAATTTAACTAAAAGAGAAAATTAGAGACATATTATTTATTTATTTGGGTTTTAAGTATTCAAAATATTTCAATGAATATTTTCTTCACTTGTTGAAACTTTTTTTTTGGTATGGATTATAATTAAAATTGAGAGATTTTAGTTGTTGAAACAATTTTTTTGAGATTGATCATGATTCATGAATCATATTCGCTCCTCTCAAAAAAATGGGAATACATACCAAGTGTTTAATTAAAAGGTTTGACTAAGATTTAACAAATTAATTTAATTATTTTAGTTTGGAGACCCTGGGAAGTTGAACCAAGTTTACCTGGACACATTTGTGAAATTTGTCAATTTTCTTTTAGAAGACTTGGAGAGTTGAAACGACATTGTGACTCTTGCCATTTGAGACGAGTTCGTTTGTGCCATGTAAATTTTCACAAATTCTTTTTTTATAGTAATTTGAGCAACGCTTGATTATGGGAATAATTCTCTCTGGAGAATTGGAGAGAGAAAATTTTCTCAAGTTACTTTCTCTTTCACTAATATTTCGAAATATATTTATTTTTTACAAAAACTAGATTTGTCACAAGACCTTCACAAGGAAAGACAATCTGACGAGACACATAAAGAATAAACATGACTCAACAATCAGATCCTGTTGCCGATACTGTTATAAAATGTAATTAAAAATTATTCTGATATCAATCTGCCGACATTTACTAAACTTAATTAATTAACTACAAAGTATCGGTAGAACTGGAATTGTAATTTTCTTTTTTTGTAATTGCCGACGGTTATTTGTCGTCATGGAATAATTTTAATATTTATATAATGTCTTTAATGCAGTAGGTACAGTTGAAACAATAGCTTGTACCTGCTTGTAATTATTTTTACTGTACAACTCAATTAATCTTTTAATTGTATTTTGATTATCATTACTTGATCAATACTGTTTTGTGAAATAAAGGGAAAAAATCATGGACAATACGCCCACCCCGTGATATGATACGATGTCATTAATTTTTTTAAAACAAAAAATAAAATTAATTGTGGGCGTATTTAATATACAATTAGGATAAATAACATAAAATCACATTTTTTATTATAGTTTTGACAAAGTGATTATGCTATTTTATCTTTCCAATCACTAACAAAACAGAATCTGTTTTTTTAACCTTTCTCCTGTAAACCGTACTCTTCATATAAATTTTTTACATTGTGTACTTAAGTGAATTGAAATTAAACTTGACGGTTTTCTCTTTACAGTTTATCACGGAAGGATGCAGCTGCCAGGCATCAGAGAACTTGTTTAAAAAATCCCAGTAAACAAACTGGAGAGCCCCTCCAGCGACCCAACGTTATTGTCAGTCCTCCTGGTTTCCTAGAAAATCAAAATAAATAGTCATCCAATAAACTTGTACACCAATAGTACATGACTTTAAATGTCACGTATCGAGCTTTAAGTTAACAATGTACCATCTATGAATAATATAATTTATACACATTATAAAACTGATGATTACAAGACTTTAGACTGGGATATATATCTGTGATGGGAGGGGGAGAATTTTCAATTTTTTTTACTAAATATTGAAAATGTAAATAATACATTTTATTTTGTATTTTGTACTACACACAAAAGTACCTCCCAAAAATACACTACCTATAGGTACCTGTAGGTATACCTACAATATATTATAATTATGATCTTGACTTTTTTAAAATAATTAATTATCAAATACAAAATGCAATAAAGAGAAGATGTTTTCCTAGAATAAATTATAGTGTGTAGTTTTATTTAAAAAATATAAAAATATTAAAAAGATAGTCGGTAATTTAAAATGCCTTAAGCCATGTTCAAGATTTTAACAATCAATTTTATGATTAATTAAGTGTTAGTTAAATCAATTCAGGGAATATCTTCCTTATTCACAGATGACAGAGAGAGAGAGAGAAACAGAATAATTGTAGTAGTCACGAAGGAGCCACAGGAAAAACAAAACAAAAGACAGTCGGCAGTCATTTTGAAACTTGAGGGAGACAACAAGAGAATGGATGAAAAACAAAAACAATTCCTAGAGAGAGAGAGAGAGAGAACTAACAAGCTTTTAAAACTTGATATACATAAATGAAAGAAAAGTCGACGATAGAGAGAGAGAGAAAGAGGTGATGGGCTTTCACTTCAGGCTTTCCCTTTGTTGTTTTTGTACATTTCTGATAAAGGTTTCATGCTCTAAAAAACTAGAAATGCCATATTCTCCCATAAAGACTGACACTCTCACTTTCTCACTCTCCCGAAGCTCGTAATCTCTAAAAGCTTCAAAAATTTCCATAATATTGGTGCAATGAAGATGGATGTAAAGGGGGTGGAGTAGAGACTTGACACCATGAAAATTGTTCATAAATCTCTCCATCTCATTACCATTTGTCTCATGTATGAACATGTTTTTCCCCTCTCTCTCTCTCCACAGGTAAAAAAGGCAAAAAAACAAATGTAGGATTCTGTACAGATTTGTTGTAAAATGTGATTATGCCCATTTTTTTGTGTGTTGTACACATAAAAAAGAGTCTACACAAAAAAGGAATCGATTTTGTATTCTTTTTATCTCCTCCAAACCCTTTTTACCTCTCAAAGGCACACACAATCTCATGATAATACAGTGTCTGTATCTGTATCTGTAACGGAAGGAGGTGATGGTGGTGGAAGGATATTACCCATATTTTGAGCATAGATAAACTCAATCAGAGAGGAGGAAAAAGGAGGAGGAGGAATTGCTAAGGCTGAAAATTTATGAGCTACCCAGAGCCAAAGTTGAGACTCTCCTTTTTGGCGAGGACCAGAAAAAGAAAAGGAAGAAAGAGAAAAGGGAGACTTCACAAAAAAAAACGTGAAACATTTACCCTTACCCAGAATCATGGTGGTTGATGGTGGTGACTGTAAATTTGAATTGCGGACGGAAACGCCTTCCCAGAATCTCTGAAATGGCAATGCCAATCCCAACCATAGAACAGAGAAAGAGAGAGAGAGAAAGAGCCACGCTAGACAATTGAAACTTGGCCGTCCAAGATTCCCATCAGTTTGGATACGAGGCACAGAAGGTGCGACGATGAATGTTTCAAAGTTGACTGCCTCCATTCACACGGTCCAATCTTTTGTACTACACAGAGTATATATATATATGTACACATGTAGTTTTTATGAATAAACATTCACTGAATTCTAAAAAGTTTTGAGTCACATGATCATAGAAATTTGATCATATAATTCATCCTTTTAGCCCCCCCCCCCTCGCCTCCTCCTCCTCTTTGAAAAGTCTTTTCATGTACAATTTCTGTATTGTAGTCATGGTAGACTGTTTACAAGATTTTGTACACAAAATTTCCATGTGATTAACTATTCCTCCAGCATGCCCCATCCCCGCCCACTACTAAAGTACAATCTCCCTCCTCTTCTATCTACAGTTACTCTTCTGTTAATCTTGTAAATCTTGTCTTTATTAATTGAATGAAAGACTTTAGCCCTTTGAATAGTCTCTGGGCTGATATGGGGAGAAGGAATTAATGGGGGGACGGAGGGGGTTGAAGGGGACTGGAGACAATCAATTAGACCCCATGCCACATCAGCATTTCCTTATACACAATATCCATACAGATTAAGAACAACTCTTGTCTCTCATCCCCCTCTTTACTCTTTTATTATTGCCTTGAGTGTCCCATGGTTTAATCTAATATACTCCACTGAATCCTTCCTCTCTAATATAAAGTGTGTGCTTTACTATTTTTTAATGCTTTAAACTCCACTCTGGCGCATCTTGTTCAATTTCCGCTTCCTTTCCCCCCTCTCTCTTTCTCTCTCGTGGTACTTGAATTTATCCCGTTGTCAGGGATTTTTGTGGTTGGTTTTTTGAGTCAAAATTGAGAAGGATGGTTTTGTATAATTTTAGTGGAGAGAGTTGTGGGGAGAACGTATGCTAGTCAGGCAGTCGAGCTCTTTATTAATTAGAATATAAGGAGGTAAATAGTGTAGAAAAGTCCATACGTCGTCATGATGCCAAAATAGCTTTGTTCCACAAAGGCAATTAATGGGTGAGTTTGTCAAAAAATATAATAATAAAAAAAAGTTTTTTCTTCAAGTCCCCCCTTTCTCCAAAAATGATTTGTGGATAATTGTGTTCTAAACCACCAAATTTCTTACTTTATACTCTGCATAATGGGAGTCTCTGACTAGAGAGGGAGAGAGAGAGAGATTGTGTGATTACTTGAGTACACAGTGGTAGTGATAGAAGTGCATGGTGGTCGTTGGAGATATAGAGAATCCTGATAAAGCATGTTGTACTTGTACATACATATAATATATCTTGATAATAATTATAATGAAATATAGGAAATTAAGAGAAGGAAGGACTCTCTCTCTCTCTCTTGCCATTTATAAACTAAATGAATGGCTAAATTATTTAAGTTGTTGGAAGGAGAACCCATGGTGGACCAAGGTAAATGAGTGTAGAATGTAATGTGTTTATACAGAGGGTTGGTTATGGGTGGTGGGTGTGGATGTGGATGTAATGTAGAGAGAGAGAGAGAGAAATGAAACAGAGGAATGGGAATTTTAATAATGTTGACTAATCGGCTTTAGTCTCTACACATGTACAACTACTAACTGCTCTACCCCCATCGTCGACGGTACACATTCCTCCTTGTTTTCTCCTTACTAACCTACAAAAAGACGCGGTTGAAAATATTCTCATAGTGAAAGTGAAAGAGAAAGGAGGAGGGGGGAGAGGCATGAACAAAATTGCATTTGTAGTTGAAGTTTTTACTACTTTGAAAATAAGTTATGAGGGTCATTCAGCCAATTTTTTACGTCTTCAACTCAACTCTTGCTCCTATAATAATCCAACCCTCTACATTCTACATACAAAATATACATACACACACACGTCATCCTTGACTACTTACACTACTTACTGTGGCTTGTGGGTTTGCTCCTACGTTTCTGTTTTTTTATATTGTTAAGAAAACGGTGCGTAGGTAGGCATTATTGGAGGGAAGGTAGGGCCACAAATTTTGTTGGTATTTTGTTATGACAAAATAAAGGATACAAAGTTTTTAGCTTCCCCCTGCCTTTTCAGGCAATAATAGGCAATATAAACGAGGGGGGAAATGTATGGAGTCTCATGTGTTGGGTGAATTATGAATTGTGATCTCAAACGATGTTGGTATTTTCACTTTCTCACATCCTCCATTACCCCAAGAAAAAAATATATAAAGTGAGTGGCTCTGAGCTCAAATTTCTTTTCTCAATTGCCTTGATTACAGTTACTGATAAGTGGACGGAGAGAGAGGGAGGGATCATATAGCTCTGGTGTAGACAGTTCAAAAGGGCCTCTCTCTCTCTCTCTTTGTGTGTAAAACATTTTCAGCGTTCTTTAGCCTCATAAAATGAAATCGGAAATTGTGTAGAGAAAGGCTAATGACAAATCAATTATGGGATACTTGAGATTATTTTCAAGTCATCAAAACTAATGGCTTGGACCCACCTCCTTTTAAACCTTAAAAAACTTACTTTATTTTTTTTCTCCTCTAGTTGTACGGGGGAGGGGGTGCTTGTACTTTTTTGGACTGGCAAAAGAAAAGTTTATTTTGGACATGTCCCGTATTTTCTCGATGCAATTTATATTTATGTGTAACTACATAACTTAACAATTTAATCATAATCTTGAACTTCTATTCAAAACTTATTGTAAACTAAATAAACATGAAAACTCTCATTAAATACAATGACAATTTACCTTCCTTTGTATTTCTTATCACCCACCAAATGCCCACAGGGAGTTGGAAACCTTTTTGTGTTGGTGTGTGTACAGTGAGAATAGTTAACTGGTATATTGCAATGAACGGGGACAATTTCCCCAACTTTACCATGTTAAAAAATTAAAAAGCAGGTAAGTTTTTGTTCGCGGTTGCACAGTGGGGGTTAAGAACTATGATAATATTGCACCCTTTTTGAACCCTTTCCACTCTTTTTATGCATTGAGTGACCTGCTTGTGTAAATAAATGAACAACAGGGTCCACTGGTCAGTAGGCAATGAGCACATAAGAAATCATTCTTAAATTACAAACATTTATATGAACAAGAAAAAATGGACGAAACGTTGACTCACCATTTTTGTAGATAAAGTACCCTCTTGTTTATTTATTTACACAAGCAGGTCACTCAAGGCATAAAAGGGTAAAAAGGGTACAATTTTATCATAGTTCTCCACCCCACACTGTGCAACATCGGACAAAAAATTACCTGCTTTTTAATTTTTTAACATGACAAAGTTGGGGGAAATGTTGTCCCGTTCATTGCAATACACCAGTAACATATTCTCACTGTACATAGTACACATTTTACACAAATATGGACAATGTAAATGGACAATGTTGATTGAACTTTGACCTACAAAAAAAATGAAAGTAAATAACTCTATCAAAATATACGGTTTCAAGAATAAATAAATAATTGTTCAAGTAAATTTTTAAATTTCGTAACCACAAACCACATATGTACACACAATTTGCATAAATGGGGTAGGCAATTTATGTAAAAATGACTTTTTTATTTTTTGACCATGTTATGGGACATGTAAACCAGATCTTTTTTGTACGCAATAAAAATTCCATGCCTTGGCCACCATTCTAAAAAAAATTTGTATGGCCAAAGAGGAGTACAAGAGAGGCTATATAAAAGCCATTGAGGCATTTTATCTCTGGGACAACAACAAAATTCACGTTACATTATTCAAATTCACCAAAAGAAACCCCAAGTTCGAAGGCAAAGAGGAAGTTCTTATTGTAAAATGTATGGGGGCATGAGGTTGACCATTTTTTTGTAGAAATGTGCAGAGCATTGATAGAGGTAGTCATTCATCCTTAAATAAATTTCTCTCTTCTTCCTCTCCACTCTCTCTCTCTCTCGACTGTCTTTTTATTCGTCGTCGTCAAGTTGTAAGTTTCAAGCTAAATTTAGAAAAGTGGAGGGTACGAATGGTGAGTACAAGGCTGGACATTTCATGTTGTTGCTATTACCATCATCATTTTACAAATTTAAGAAGGACAGATATAACCCAATCTTTACTTTCTTTTCTTGCCTAACTTTTTTTTTTGAAAAAAATAAAATAAAATGAAATTCCCTACAAAAAAAAATCTCAAAAAGGATAAACCATGGAGACTACAAATACCCACCCACACACAGAGCAAGCCGTTAGATTCACATGTGTTTATACAGCACAGCAAGTTATATTGGAATAAAAAATCATCATTTTACTTACACATGCTCCCATTCCCAGCTCACAACCACACTCACATAGAACTGAATTGAACTGACAAGGAGAAGGCACGAACCGGGGATTCGATTTCCAAACATGTAAAAACAGTTTCCTACATAAAAAAATAAGGAAAAACTTTTGGGGGAATCATTTCTGTCTAATGGGCACTTTTTTGACCTCTCCGTGACCTCCAGAGGTCATTTTATAGGGAAAATAGAGAAAATTAAAGAAATTCAAAAATTTTGAAAAGAGTCAGGGAGGCTCAGAATTTCATGAGGAATTCAATGGTGACCTTTATTTTACGTTTCCGTCACTTCCTTGACCATTTTGTGACAGTTACGCCCATTTTAGGGTCAGACTTTGACGGTTCGTATCCGATATGAAACCTCAACCCATAGAGGTCACAAAATGGTCAAGGAAGTGACGGAAACGTAAATAAAAGGTCACCATTGAATTCCTCATGAAATTCTGAGCCTCCCTGACTCTTTTCAAAATTTTTGAATTTCTTTAATTTTCTCTATTTTCCCTATAAAATGACCTCTGGAGGTCACGGAGAGGTCAAAAAAGTGCCCATTAGACAGAAATGATTCCCCCAAAAGTTTTTCCTTATTTTTTTATGTAGGAAACTGTTTTTACATGTTTGGAAATCGAATCCCCGGTTCGTGCCTTCTCTTTGTGAATCAAGTCCAAAAAAAGGGAGACGACAAAGTTTCACTTGTACAATAAAACCATTTTTCTTTCTCGTCCTCCATGTGAGGACAAGCCACAAGAAGAGAGGGAGAGATGCGATGGCTTGAGGGGGGAGATGGAGAAATAGAAAATCTGTGTCTTATCTGAGATGATGGGAATGAAATGAAAGGATATTTTTCCAACCCCCTCTTCTTTTTATCTTGTCCATGACATTCCCTTCATCACCAGAGAGAGGTTTGGTCAAAATTTGAAGAGAAATTTGAAGACTTGTGTATCCTCATATATATCTGTATATTGGGATGTGTAATATTTAGCCCAGTTCATGTCTCACTAATGTTGTAATATCTCTTAGTCTTTCCCCATCTCGATTTCCTCATCCTTGACGGACTCGCTCTTGTCTTTAGATCAGTTGACCAAATTTCTTTCATCTATATAAAAGTCATTTCATGTCTCTCTCTCTCTGTGCGAGTACTTTATAGATTTTTTTTCGCACATTTTGTATAGAGAATGGAGGCAGAAAAAACAATTGTATTTCGCTTTTTTCCTTTTGTAACTCTCACGGAAATGGGAAGAGAGAGGAAGAGGAAATTGGAATTGATTTTATTTGGGAGAGAAAGAGAGAGAGTATATGACTAGAATTTGGACAGAAATTGTGTGTGTCTATACATGGAGAATGGCCATGAGTTGAGTTGAGTTCATGATTCATTCCGTCATTCATATAATAGGAAAGGAGAGAGAGAGAGAGAGAAGATCCAAAATCACATCACATTGTTGAATCTCTATTCTTATCCATTATGTATATATATACAGACAGAGAGAGAAAGTCTGCACATTCAATAGAAATGAATCGACTTGAAAAAAAGAAGAAAAGAAGAGAAAAACCAGTCACGTCTCTTATTGGGGGGATACTATCCAAGAGATAATATAGTCCATACAGAAGATGGAAAGTAGTGAAAGATAGAACCCAGAAGAAAAAAATAAAAAAGATGCATGAGAGCGTCTCAACTGGAATCACAACAAGTAAATCTTGCATCTCAATCTTCCCTCAAGTGTTGTGTAGAGATGGGGAAAAGAGAATAGTGCGACAAAAAAACATGGGATTTTTATATTGTATAAATTACTCCTTCCGCCTTACATCCGCTCTCCATTAGAGATATGTCTATTTTTTTAAAGGTAGCGAAGACATTTTCATGCCCAGTCCCATTCCCCCATAGAAAGGAGAGTTAGAAAATGTAAGAATATTTTATCAATTCGTCAATTGACATTCTCACCACTCTCAACTCATTCTTTCCCTTCAATCTCATCCCCCTGAGAGTTTTGAAACCAAGAGGGAAGTCTGTTACCTGTGCAAAGAGAGAGAGAGAGGGTAGGAGAAAGTCTATCATATTATACCTTCAAAATAGTTACCTTTCTCAAAGAGACAGTCTACTCATGCTGTATGCATTCTAATGTCGGGGATCATTAAATTTTTTTCTTGTCTGTCTGTCTTAATTTTCATCACAGGCTCCCTCATTTGATGAGACAGAAAATTCTTTTATCTTTTTCCCTTCAAGCTTGAAACTCTCTCCACCTCTCCCTCTCTCTCCCTTTCTCTGCTTTCTCGTGTATATCCATATGCAATTTTTTTTACTATTTTTTATAAAAAGCAAGGCTACTGCACAGATGGTGTCAGATTCGTAGAATAGAAAGTAGCAGCCGTTTGGTGTCATTTATATTATACAGTGTACTATCTGTATATATATATATATATATAGATTCTCCTCCTTCATCTAAATTCTTCATCACGCCCGACTTTCTCCGTTGACACGACACGGCCGAGTATCTGAGAGACTTTGGCTCTTTTTGGTTGTAGCATGAGTCTAATGTAACGGAAATTTATTCTATCTTGATCTCATTTCAAAAATCCTTTTTTTTCTCTCTCTCTCTCTCTCTCTCTTTTGTCTCTCTCTCTACGCTCTCTAGGCACACTAAAACTTTCTCCTAGATTTTAATCTGGGGTACTCAGTGTATAGGCAATTTAAAAAATATTTTGTGCATCACATTCCACAATCCACACCACAAGGAAATAGAAGAGTAATAGAGAAAATTATTACACTAATTTTTCATGAGAATTCAAGAACATTTTATCACCCTCCTCCCACTTTCTCTCTCTCTTGACGTTTTACATTTTAGCCATTTTCTTTTTATGTTTCTATCTGTAAATTGCAACTTGCAACGTTTTTCTTATTTTCTCTTTTACCTTTTTTTTAAAAAGTCTCTTACCACTAACCACTCATTTGCCATTTGGAGAGAAAATTTACTCTTAGAAAAAATTAGCTTGTTCTATTAAAGAGAGAGAGAGAAAGAGAAAGGTTGTAAGATGATATCAAGACTAATACATTTTTACAAGTAAGTTAGCCTTCCTATTCATTCTAAAGGAAAATAGACCCTTGGGTGTATTCTGCATACGTAATAGGAAAGTTTACATGAGAATTCTAGACCATAATTTTACTCTATAAAAATCACCCTTGGTGTTTTCAACATTCTTTTTTTTTCAAGCTTTCCCTTTGTGGGAGTATAGTTTGACGTAAGCAAGTTGACTCTTGAAAAAACAGGGACAGGTAAAAGTAGAGTCTGTGGAATAGGAAAGTATAAAGAAAGGAATGTAAATGACACACAGAAAAAAAATCAAATGGAATCGTATACACAAAAAGAAAAAGGATGGGAGAGAGGATAGGGAGTAGTAGGGCAATATAAAATAGAAGGGCAATTTTATCTGTACTGTCTGTGAGTACAGATGCAGTGTATACTCTTTATCTGTAGTTCAAACTGAGGATGAAGCTTGTGCTTTCTCCTTGTGTGTGTGGGGGAAAATAGCATATCGTCTCTAACTTGTTAGTGTCATTGTGTTGGACTATGGGGACAGAGACTTTCTCTTTTGGACTCTCGGCTCTTTCAGTGGCGGCGAGCAGGCGGGAGAAAGAGTAAGGGACAAGAAAAAGTGTAGAGGAAGGAAGGTACTTGAAAAATAAAATTTCCTATCTCCGTCGCTTTCTCTCTCTCTCTCTCTCTCTTTTTACCATACTCACAGATCTAGTTCTAGTTCATGTTTTGTGTGTGTGTGTGTGGGGCAGGATCCGGTGACGTGGGTCGGGTTTGTTGGGATCATAGAGAAAGAAAGAGTTGGAGTTTTTGGTTTGTTTGTGTTTTAGTCAGTGGAGCCAAAGGATGATGGTTTCACTCGATATAAAACTTGTCCTCTTTTTACTTTTTCTCTTTCTTCTAAACAATCAAGCGCTCCACTGACTACTTGCACTCCACTTGACTAGACTTTCTCTCTCTCTCTGTTCATGGTCAAATGGAATGGATTTCTCCATGAAATCTAGATTTTTACTGGGGGAATTAAATGTCTCCTTCTCCCCCTGACTCGAGGGAGAAAACTCAGAGAGTCCTTTCCTGTTATTCTTTAGAGAAAGTGGTTGTGTGAGGAGAATACAGAGAAGATGAAAAAAATTGACCACGTTTTTTCTCTTTCATTGTCCGGAATTAGAGCATTAAAATTGATTTCAACATTTTGACAATTCTAAGACCTAAGTCTTATCATGATTCTAGTGACACAAAACATGTACACAAAAAAATTGGCAAGTGAAGATAACGACCTACTACATGTATGTGCCATCGAATAATTGAATTGAGGGTTTGATTACAATTTAATTGTCTCATCTTTTTTTATTTTCTCCAAACTTTTTTCTCTTGCCCTTCCTCAATCTCAACAAAATGTCATGATAAAGTTAGAGTGATGGAGAAAGTATTTTTGAGTGTTGTGTAGATTTTTGTTGTAGAGAAAGATAAAGTAAAATAAAAAAGTGTCAATGTATAATTTATCTGAGTTGAATTTTACTGGAGAAAGTCCCAATCCCACTATTGAGGAGATTGAAGTGGAGCCCGGAATAAAATCTTTGGCATCCAGGTAAATAATTTATTCTATTAAATTTAAAAAAGTCAAAAAATTATTTATTATTTTATTTTTTGCTAATTTAAAAGGATTGGAGGCAATTCAAAGTCATAATCTCTCGACAAAATGTTTTTTATACAATTTATACATACAGTTATGTAATGTACATATGTAAATGTATTCCAAACGGTTACACTTGTATAGGAAAAATAACCATGTCGTTATTATTAAAGAGACTTGAATGAGATTAAAATGTAGACAATCCCTTTTAACTTGGTGGTTTAATACTGATGACTGCATCTCCCAAATGATAATGTGAGAGAAAGCAAAAGAGAAAGCAAGAGAGAGAGAGAGAGAGAGAGGTGGCATGTGGAAATAACTAATATTATTTACTAATTAAGTCTTTACTTTATGTCAAAGAGCTCATAAAAGTTAAATTAATTAGCTCATTAAAACACTTGGTAAACAGTTGATAAGTGTGTGGAAAAGACAGTTTGAAAATTGGATACAACTTTTTGTGGTAATTCTTGATGACTCGAGGACTTTCTCCCTCTCTTTCTCTCTCTCTCTATCTGTACAGAAAAGAGAGAGAAAGTAAAAAGGAAAATAGCTTAAAAATAATTGCATACAAACAAGAACCTTCTCTCTCACACACACACACACACATTTTGTTCAGTTGGAGAAAGTGGTAGAGTTCACAGAATTTGTAATATTAGGGAAAATGTCCAACTCTCAACTTTGTTTTTATCTTGTGTCTGTTATATTAGAACACTACACTACAAATACCAGTCATTTCATTTAAAAGAGTTGAAAATTTAAATTCAACTCTTTCCCAATTAAGTCCCTTAGCTAAATGCTTCAAGCTTTCTTTTCTTCTCTTTCTAAAACTGTTGTCATGTTTATATGAAAAAAAGAGAAAGAATTGTTAAACATAAATGTACATAATAAGAAAACCTCCCATGTTGTTCACTTTCTCCTAATAAATTTAAAGTTTGGAGAATGGAGAGAGAAATTAAGTAGAGAGAAAAGGAGAAAAAGTTTAGAAAAAGCTGATAAAATTAGACTTACTTTTGTACATCACATGAGACACTAGTAGCCCTTAATTTGATAGGCCCTAAGGGGATTCCTCTTAAACAAGTCCAAAGCTAATAGGTAATAGATATGGTCGACTGTTAAATAAAAGGGGAGAAAGTCATGTGCTCATTTCTACATGACTTTTCTATACAAGTGTACAAGTGTGATTTTATATGTGAGGCTGATGAGGAACCATAAATAAATTAAAGTGAGAGTTGGAGACATGAATTGGATCCTCTACGCCTTTTATACATATAATAGGCCACACTTATGCATAAAGAGAAAGCTGAGAGAAAACTAATGAATTAGACTTGGAGAGTTTCTCTCTCTCTCTTTCTCTTGTCGCTAAATGCACAATTTCACGCAAAGGAGCGTCAACTAAAGTTGAATTAATAAACTTTTCTGTCTGGTTTTGTATGAGAGAGCGAGAGAGAAGGATGAAGTTGCTTGTATGGGTTTTGGATGTTTAGACAATTCTTGAGCTTCATTTCCCAATCGAATCGACAATGAAGGTATTTACACTATTTGAACTCGTTGAGGCTCATGAAATGCAAAGTGAGGAGCTTAATGTTCCCCCCCATAAATTTTAAACGCATGCTTTCTCTTTTATTTATCTCTTAGTCAAGTGTAAAGAATTTTCTTTAGCTCGTTACGCAACTTGAATAGCCAACTGATTGAGTCAACTTTCTCTCTCCCATCTGTCTCAAATACCACTTAGTCACTCTTCTTTTCCCCAGTGTTTTTACAAAACCATCTTCATCTCTTTTCAGAATATTTCCTGTCCTGAGCCATGCGATATAGCATTGTACCACACTTATATGTGTACAGTTTTAAAAGAGAAAGTCAAAGAGATGGAGATGGTGAGAGAAGAGGCGTATTTCTGGAGAGAGAGAGAAAGTCGCCAGAATATTTTTGTAATGGAAGAGAGTTGAGTTGTAAATGATGGCTAGAGGACTCAACAAAATATTTACGATTCTTAGTATAAAACAGAGTCATAAAGCGGAAGACGGAGTAGGAATAAGGAGAAAATGAAATTTCATGAGAGAGAGAGAAAAGGATCTTATATTTTTTCATTGTACACAATTAATTATGAGAAATTTTCTCCGGACAAAACTGCGCCCTGTTCCCAAGAGTGAACAAGCCACAAGCTACAGCCACTTATGTACACATCTGGTATATCAGACTCACTGTGTGTTATAACCAAGAGAGAGAGAGAGGACAAGATTCTAAAGGACATTCAAAAGGACTGTGACGTTCTTGTAATTTCAGGGAGATGGGAGGAGATAGCCCATCACTTTCTCTTTTTTTGTGCATTTTTTATACTTGTTCACAGACCAAGAAAGTAAGAAAATACTTGAGAGAAAAGGAGTAAAGAAAAGAGAACACAAAAAAGTGGATATAGAGAACGCCACGAGTATTTTTTTTAATATGATGTGATATTAGATACGCGAGTTTGAACAAGAAAAAAAGTTTGTTAAGGAGAAAGTAAAAGAAAAAGTCACAAGATACGGATAAAAGGGGTGGACTCATAAGGGAGTGACAGCAATATTATCAGAGCCAAGATTTTTTTCTTAATATTTTTCTTAGCCTTTCTCTCTCCGTCTTCCTACTCATATACAGATAGAGCGTACATCTGTTAACCGTTCAAGTTGAAGAATCAGTATCATCCTCAATCATCAGCCCCGATCAATTTTCTCTGTATCCCGAGGTGATCAAAATGGCCACTTTTCTCTAGATAAAATATAGAAAATTGGTCATTTTGCTCCTACTATGATTTGTATCAATAGCTCTCCCAAAAAAAGAGGAGGATGTGATTACAGTCATGGAGGAGGAAGAGAAAATCTAGTCAAAATTATGAGAGGAGATGGACACACATACAAAATATGTTGAATATCACATACCTATGTATATGTATGTACATGTCTCTTATGGAATGCTCCAAATGAAGCTGTAAAAAATGTAATATTTATTATATACATTAAATTCTCTCTCTCTCTCATCTCAAATTCCACAGCTTTCTCCACTCACTCTTTTAAAATATTTAACTCTCGTCTTCACTCTTACTTGTGTAGATAATTGGACAGAGATTTTGATGATAAGACGGAGAAGAGGGGATGAATTTTTGTTTGTTTTCATGTGTTGACTTGGATCAAAAAAGAGAGGAAATGATCAGGTGGAGATATTTGTTTGATTTATAAATAAAATCCCTCCTCTTTCATTCACCTTCCCTTTACATCAAGTTCATTAGTAAATTTCGTCGTCGTGTCAAAACTTATTTAATGGGAGAAAGGAGATCATGGGGTTGACTCAAGAGTTTGTTTGAAGTTATATCAAAATACAAGAATCTTTTTTTTTTCATGTCATGAGGGACCTTACAAGATCTGCGTTTTTTTTATATTTTGACAAAAAACAAACAAAGACTCAAGGGACTCATACTACTAAACTTTAAATGACATGCGACATGTTTCAACCTGAATGTTGAGTAAGAGGGAACCATGAGAATGAAAATAGTTGGTATATTTTTTAAAAATACATGAAAGTATGGAGTTAAAAAAAACATGGAAAATAAACTTTTTCTTTTTCATCCACTGACATATCAAAAAATATATAGAGGCCTTATCGATAAAATGTGATGAACCACACACGCTACAAATAGTAGAAAACTTTTTGTGTTTTATTTCTCTTCTTTTAACATTTCCACTTTGTTTACAACTTTCAAGTTGACACTTGGTGTGAGGGTGATGGAGCAAACATCCCAAATTGTTACAGATGCTCGTAATATTTCTCTCTCTCTCTCTCTCTGTTACTTACAATCAATCCCTTTTTTCAATCCGAGAGTATGTATATTGTGTGTATTCAAACGTGAGTCTTTTGTTTCACTCCTCTAAAACTTTCTCTGTCTTTCACTTTCACTATGATAAAAGAACTCTGTCATCATTAAATGTATCTACCTTTCTCTCTCTTCCACTTCACGCTCTTCGACTTCAATTCAGTCCAATTTCGATAAGGCGTAGTATGAAGTACCCCTCCCCCCTCTTTCTTTTTTTCTCGTAATTTTCTTCTGTGTCTGTATGTATGTATATATGTAGGATGGAGGTAGGTATACAATTAGATGAAGATGGCTTGGCTGGTAATCAAGAACAAGGGTAAATAATACCAAAAAGTGGAACATTTACACAATAACAGATAAAAATTCACAGACACTCATTTACAACTGTCCACGTATTGCAAGGCGGGGAAAAAACTTTACGTCATTTGTAACAGGACGTTAAAAAAGTGGGTAATGGAGACTTGGTGAAAAAAGACACAGGATGTATTTTTTGGCCAAATTAAATTGTGTCTACGAGTAGGTATCACTTTCTCTCTCTCTCTCTCTTTCTTTTTTTAGTTTGTTGTGTGTGTGAGTTGATAAATTCTTTTGGCAAAAGTTACCATTTTAAATTTTTGTCCTTGACTAAATTTTGGGTTTCATTGCCATTTTTTACTAACATCAGTCGTCAACATTTGCAAGTTTTTTAGCTTGGAACAAAAGTGTCAAAATAATACATTTAATGCATATTTAGTAGATAAAGTACAGGTATAGTGTACTAATTATGAGATTGACCGTCATAATTTATTTTTTGAACTTCAATTTCCTTGTCGATGATAAACGAGGATTTTTTGTTCAGAAAACTTTTTGGTGGGGTGGTAGTGGTGGTGGTACAAAAGCTCATTTGTATTTCGCTTTTGTCACCTGCCCGCACCCCCATTAAAAATGAAATGAGGGGAGGAGGAGGATGAGGAATGTCAAATTTTGAGGTATTTTTGATCAAAGTCATGGATGCTGAGGACAGGAGTTTTGGTGACTGATGTTCCATTCCATGATGGAAAATTGACTATTTAATATTCAAAATATTAAATTCCTCAGTAGTACAAACCAACTTTGTAAAAGAAGGGGGAGGGAATGTGCGATTTTAATTACAAATTCAAATGCGTGACAACCTGTCAAAACTATGAAACAACAAATTATGACCACATGATCAAACTAGAAAAATTAACATTGAGAATGAATACATTTCTACTCCTGTAGTACATGTAGGAGTACATGTATAATTAACTTTACTTTTAACCATTGTAAAATATTTATCCATGTGTAAGACAACCTAACTATGTTTATCTAAGCATGAGATTATACACAAAGTGAGTCAAAATGTAGATTTAGATAGAGAGTCACCAGATACGCAACATTGTAGTTAAATTTTATTGATTTTTTGTGGTAACAAAAGGCACAATTGAATTAAAAGCATGACAAAAAGGTAAAATACTCGTAAAATTGGATTAAATTAGTAAAATGATTATCTCCTCATGTAAATTTAATGGATTTTATCCCAATCTGCCCACTCTCAAATATTTTGAATAAAACTACTACTGTACATAGTAGACTCTCCAAGCTGTTTCAAGCTTTTAATTTTAATCCCCTTTCAAAAATTAGGAGAATCAACTAAAATAAAAAAAGATAAATTTAAAAAGACTCAATGGAAAATATTGATCCTCTCTAAAAATTTGTTTTTTTGATTTAGTTCGTAGAATTTGCTTGCTCTTTTTGACATGATGAAAAGTAGGAATAAATTTTGTATTTGTATTGTAAAAAGAATGGAAAGTTACAAGACTCATAATTTGAGAAATAATCTTTTTCATTTTATTACCTTTAGAGAGATAATTAATTAGATTAGTTGAAAATACCATCCCCTTCCTTCACATTAACTCAATAAGAGCCGTTAATCTTATTTTCCATTTGTTAACCCTTTATAATCCTTTTTTTGGCTCTACAGAGTGTAGCCCTAATTGAATAAATTTCTCTCTCTCTGTCTCTGTCTCTGTCTGTGACTTGACTTACTTAATCCTCCATTAAATTCTCTGTCCAAAAGAAATCAAAAAACTTGAGTCAAACCTGAAATAGTTGTGAAAACCTGAAATAGATTTTTTTTGTTCTCTCAAAATCTTTTGTCATGTTCAATGATGGAACATGGCTCGTCCCCTTACAATTGATTCTGTTTTTAGTCCTCACAACAGGAAATTACAAACGAGCCTTACATAGTCGGGGTACACTTCAACTTGTTTTTTTTGTTGCTTTGAGCCGGATCCAGATCTAGAATTGTTATTTTTAGGATGAGACAAAGAACAAAAGGAGAAAAAAAGAAGGCGGACATGGAC
>JAQIVZ010002338.1:0-21707 GCA_034700945.1 Arrhopalites spinosus
CAATGCAGTGTGGAATTTGAATTGGATGTAAAATGTCTTGAAGATCAAACTCGACATGTCACATCCAGTGATTTGCGTTCCTCTGATCCCCGGGTGGTTCCTGTGACATCCCGTGGCAAGGATGATGATTCTCATGACTATGATCAACAAGAAGGTACTTATATAATAAAAGTTGATATGCTGCGTATGCTGAATTTCTTATATATTTTAAAAATAAAAATAATTTGCTCGTTCTTTACTAGACATTTTAATCATCAAATTACGTCGGGGTCAAGAATTAAAGTTAAAAGCTTATGCAAAGAAAGGATTTGGAAAGGAACACGCAAAATGGAATCCTACGGCTGGTGTAGCATTTGAATACGATCCTGACAATTCCCTTCGTCACACTCTCTTCCCAAAACCAGAAGAGTGGCCAAAGAGTGAATACAGTGAATTAGAAGAAGACAAGCGTAAGTTTAACATTTATGTATTATAACAATATTAGTTACTAAAAAATGAGTCTATATGTACCTGCTTAATATTTCATAAGAACATGTTTGAATTCATTTGCAGATGAAGCAATTTATAATTGGGAAGCCAAACCGAATAAATTTTACGTTAATGTGGAGAGTGCCGGTGCTCTACGACCTGAGAACATTGTTTTGATGGGGATTGCAGCATTGAAGAAAAAATTGTCTGATTTACAAGTACAACTCACAACAGAACTTCATGGAGAACCATTGCCAGCTAATTGATCCTTTTTTGTATGTCTGACATTATATATTTAGCTTTATATAAACACATTTCAGTATTTATGCTGTCATTCATTTGTCACTGGAATTTTTTTTTGATAATAAATTCATATAGTTTTTTAACTGCTTTTTCAAAGGTAAAGTAATCAATATTTATTCACACAGTTATTATCATTAAAAGAATTTTTTTATGAGTAGAAGGATCAAAAATGGCTCTAAAAAGTAAGTCTTTTTAAAAAGTATATTCAAAAAATAAACCAATATAATTACTTAAATATTATATTAATAAAGTAAGTCTAATCCAAGTAAGGTAAAATGAAATTATCAATGACGCTCGTATTCTTATGCCATTCAAGATGATGAACGCCTGGGACAGTCAGAATTGTGAGGTCTTGTCGTTTATTGAAAGTTTGAAGACCAAAAGTGTCATTGATGTAAATGTCACGATCTTCCATTGGAACAATTTGCTCCTCCTCATTGTAGAAGCCAAAGTGACTAAAAGTTGAAGATTTTTAAATTAGGGCTTATCCCTATAAGAATTATGTATTTTTTGTACCTGGACTGCCACGGAGAAATGATTCCATCATCAGGTCCACCAATTAAAATCAACTTTTTCAATTTGAGGAAATTCTCTTTAAAATCCGTCTCGTTGGGACTGTCCACAACATTATTGACTTTGGCTAGAAAACTGCTGTAGTTTAAGAATAAATTTAAATGATGAGGATCCCTCCAGTAGTTCCCAATAGAGACTAATTGTCCTCCTTCCGAGTACAAAAATCTATAGGCCGTCTCTTTGACATAATTGGGAAAGTAAATGTGTAGAAAATCATCTGTAAACGTGAATAACAATTTATTTGATTATCATTTACATTAGCGTACATATTACAATGAAAGTTATATATAACTTTTATGCAAATATACTTACCACCGTATTGACCTGCTTGTGGTGAACTAAGAGACACAAAATTATGTACTGTGTGATTCAAGATTGATTGAATTAGTCCACGAGCAACCTTAAAAAATTAAAATAAAAAGTCATAGGTTAGATAAGTAAAAACTGCAATTAAATTTTAATTGTTCATAATAATTTTAACTTTGTTACCAATCCTCCTTGGGAATATCCTATATAAAATACAAGTTAGTTAGGCATTTTTAATTTTTACATTGAAGTACAAATTATTTATGATATTATACCAATAATATGGACTCCATCAGAATTTTCTGCCATAATAGGCTCCAATATCTTTTGGAATGACTTGACCTGATACCAAATTGGTGTGATGCTTTTCCAGCCATGCTTTAAACATGAACACCAAAAATAATATTTAAATTAAACAGTATTATTTTGTCTCATATCATCCGTACCAGTTTGTCAATTATCGTCACATTAGTTCCGGGATGTTTCTACAATAGAAGGTAAAATAATAATAAATATTCTTTCATTTGTAAATTTTAAATATTTAAAACTCTTACCTCTCGAATTCTATCAGCTAAAGAATTGAGACTATTTTTATGATCAAAAATTCCATGAATTATCACTACAGGTTTATAGGCTTCAATCCCAATTTGAAACAAGAGGAAGATTGACATGAACAATCCCAAAAATGACTTGACACCCATCTCCATTATTCAAATGGTCCAAAAAGTTGACAACGCTAAATGGGGTACACACAATTTATTGTTTATGACACTTTATGGAATACTACAGACTAACAATAAGATAATTAAGGGTCAATATTTATTTTCTTGTCTTTATTTTCACAATTACCTAACGTACTCTGATTTTATGTTTACAGCTTGAAAGGGCAAAGTGTCTGTCACATGACTTAAATACAAAATAAGGATGGGATTAACTGATAAAAAAAGTCAACTAAGATTAAAGACTAAGAGCTCTTAGTATTTGTACAAGTAAGTTCAACTTAATTTAATAGAACTTTATATTCTCTATACATAACTACTATATTTATTAATGAACATGCATATATATTATTTCGTATGACTCATGCTCAAAATGAATAGACAATTTTGTTTTGGACAATAATTGAATACAAGTCAAATTTTATTAATTTTTTTTTGTATTTCAGACAATGACAATAGACTATTCACCGTGGAACCAACAATTTATTCAAAAAGTCATTACTAAAGACTTTATGAGGATCATACTTGTTAAAAGTATTGACAGTAAAATTCCAAAGTCCTTTAGGAAAAGTATTAGCTATATTAGCTATAAATTCCTCATTGTTATAAGTTTGACCATACTTATAAGCCCATCCTTTACTCCATTCAATTCTAATAGTAGACCAATCCGAATTAAACATTTTATAAGATTTGTCTTCAAATTCTGCATAAAAATCATTGGCATATAAAGTACCCGGGACTGACAACATATTAATCCAAATTGCAGTGTCCCAATCATCATGACCTTCAACTGGATGTAAAGCACTCAAGGCAGGAGGTTCAGCCCCATCCACTAAAACTTCATCGGGATTGTCAACATTGGTCATTCTCATTTCAAAAGCGACATTAATTGGGAATCTACTTATCTTAGCATACTTTTCAAGAAGTTCATTATACAATTTATAAACTTGATGAACTGCTCGTTGAATATTTTTTCTACTTGTAATTACTGCATAACCATTTGCTGTTACTTTAAATGTTGATGATTTCAGATAATTCATAACAAATCGACTTTCACCCCAAATATCCGATGCAGCAAAAGCCAAAAGACCTGCTTGAACATGTTTGAGGAGTCCTTCTGACAAGGTCTTTGTACAACTTTTTTTGGCACATTGAGCCACTGACTTGTAAGGTTGAAGGAGGAGTTCTGGAACAAAGTCTGAGAATGGGTAATTGTAAGGTACAATCACTCTTCGGGGATTACCAAGGTCACCACCTAGGTCTGGGAATGGGAGAATATTTGGAATGAGACCATGACGTTTATTCATTTCTTCTGGTGTCACAACTCTCCAAAATTTTAACCATGGAGTATCAGTAAAAGGAAATAAAATTGACTCGACTCTTCCAAAATTATCGAGAAATGTTGAAAAAGTTGAATTTCCCTCGGCAGCTTCTGAATCTGGTGCAGCAAATAAATGGTCAGTGGTCACCCTTGTAGTACTGACACATTGGTAGTACAAAAGTGGACCAGCTCGCATCGTTACATTTGTTATAAATGTACGACCTAGACTCACTAAAAATACTTTGGCTACGGGATCTGTTCGATTAAATTCTTTTAGAATGTATGCATCACTTTGGTTGTCATACACGACTGCCGTGAAAGAGATTATCAAGTTGGAGAGTGACCCGAATGTATGACCTCCGAGTAATTTCTCTTTTTCAGCATTCACTCCAGCTCCATGACCTCCAATTGCAAGTACCCCACCTAAAGTCAATTGACCTGGAGCAGGATGACTCAAGAGACCAAGTTTGTGATCTTGTAAATTTTTCAATAAATCTTCCATTGTAATACCCGGCTCAGCCCAAAATGAAGCATTATTTTTGGAAGTTGAAATGATGCCCATTTTGTTCATAAAGTGGCGTGTCTTGAGTAAAACAATTCCCGGTTTTTTTGTAATCTCTTTAAATTCTTCAGGTATCCCCCCAATCTTCACTGAAGGAAGGTCGGGCTCTAATTCATTCATGATGGAACCGGGTATGTCACTATAGCCTACTGTTATGGGGGCCCATGTATGACGGAAGCCACTGGCACGAATTTCAAATTTATATTTACGCGCCCAATTTGCTGCATCAACCACTTGCTGTGCAGTCTTTGGATAGCCTGACCAAACACTTCGAAGGACGATGTCACCTGCCCAATTTTTGTATTTTCGGGGGTATACCTCAAATGGGAACGATTCCAATTCGGTGAAAAAATGAGTTCCTACAAAAAAAATTTAATTAGTTTCCTCTAATTCAAAATCAAATAACAAATCTCACCTTCACATCCAGCATCCTCAGGTAGGTCACATCGATGTGTTCTCATGTTGACATGGAGAGGAGGTGGACATTGAATGAATTGGGTTTGACCCCCAGAACAAATGTAAAATGACCCACACGCCCCTAAAGGGTTCACGTACGATCCGTTTTCTTTGAGGGCACAAAAATTCAAGTTTTGGTTTTGCTTCAACATTTCTGAGAGGTATCCATTTGTAAATGTGTTGAAAGGGTCCATTTTATTAAAAATATTTAGTGCATCCTCCATCTTGTTTAGAGGATTCGTATCCTCTGGATTCAATATTTTTAAAAATGGTTCCCCACCATTTTTTTTGTAGCCCCACCCCTTCGTCCAGTCTCCTCTCAGGAGGGCCCAATCTCCATTAAAAATTTCGGCAAAATATTTCTCTAAATCCACCATGAAATCCGCTTGGTATGGCGTTTGACTGAAAGTTGAAATATCGAACCAGACAACAGTGTCGTATTGGTCTTGACCGGAAGTTGGTGACAAGGCGGGAGTTTCAATTTCACCAAAACCATTCCAACCAAATTTTTCATCCATCCCCGTAATTTTAAATGAAATTGGCCCATTCACTGGAAACTTTCCTTGATTGCCGAAAGAGTACAATAAATATCGATAATATTGATCAATTTCATAAACGACCCTTTGTACATTGACCCTTTGGGTCAGAATGGCCCAACCACTGGCACTAAATTTTAGACTTGAGGGTTGTACATAAAGTAAAGTATTTTTTGAGGGCCCACACATGTCCCCACTTTGACTCAATTCAAGACTTTCAACGACAACGTCCAACAGGAGTGGCCCAAATAATTCAGTTCTTTGGAAACTCCCATTTTGAATTTCACCCGCCATTTTACCAACTGAATTCGGGTAATTGTCCAAAAATGGATAGTTGTAAGGTTCATTGACCGTTGTGGACTCTCTTGTAGAATTACAATCTTCTTTGGATATTCTTGTCCATTTTTTGAGCCATGGTCGATTTGTAAAGGGGTAAATGGTGACTTCTAACATACCAGTTGAATTTAAAATCCCCGCCAATGATTTTTCCGGTTCTGGATTTGGTAATAATTTTGAGTCTGGATGAGCAAATAATTTTTCTGATGGGATTGACAAAATACTCTCACAACGCAAGTAAGTCAATGACCTTGCTCTCATCGTCACATTTGTGATGATGACCCGACCCAAATTGACTAGGAGGGCGGCCATTTGTGTGTCATTTCTCTTGAATTCTTTTTCTGTGTACTCGTTCAATTCTCGGGAGTAAACAATGGCCGTCATGGACAAAATTAAATTGGAAAGTGATCCATAACTGGGACCATCCGGACTATTTTGGTCATTCTTGGACTCAACTTTTGACCCATGACCTCCAGTAGCTAAAACACCACCCAATGTGACCTTTCCAATAGATGGAATATTGACAAGTTCAAGTTTTTGGGACTCTAAATTCTCCAAAAGTTTCTCCATTGTGATTCCAGGCTCAGCCCAAAATGATGATCTTCCTGGGTCCGTGTGGGTGACCGCCATCTTATTCAAATTTGTCGTCATCTTCAGTAAAATTACCCGTGGAGGAGGAGTTGACTCCAATTCTGATCCATTGGCATTGAGGAGGGTCAAAGGTGACCAATTTTGCATGAGACCACTCGCTCGAACTTGATAGCCATTTTGACGAGCCCAATTGGCCACTTGAAGAATTTCTGACTTGTTTTGAGGCTCAATTGTCCACACATTTTTGACTTGGATTGACTCCCCCCAATTTTTAAATGTGGTTAAATTTAAATTGAGTGATTTTGGGAAATTTAAAGGCTCCGTAAAATTCTCTGAAAAATTAATTGTAAATAAATTAATATTTTAGAAATTAAATTTTATTGTCTTTTTTACCTCCATAGATTGACACTACAACGAGAAGAGAAAATGTAAGGGTCACGTAAAATAAATTGAAGGTCATTTTAATGGCCCTTGAACAGGCAGAGCCAACTACGAACTCAAGTTGCAAAAAATAATGTTTCTATTTTTAATTTTTGCAATAATTAAATGATTTAACAAAAGCCCAGAAAAAATGGTAGAATTTAAAATTTGCATGCCCTTGAATAAAATTGCGGTCGTCTTGTGGCATTAACTATTGATCATTAAGAGAAAAAAAGATGGCAAATTTATAATTAAATATAATGAACAAGTGTCAATACAAGTGTCTCTTCTTTGTTTCAGTTAGATGAGAGAGAATTTATTTTATAGAAAATCATTCTGCACGTCATTTTTAACCATAGTTAAATTTAGTGATTTATGACTGAATTGTGTGCAAAAATTAAATGCAAATTGTATGGAAGCATAGAAAACTTTTAAATAATTTTATTATTATTAAAATCGATGCAACAAAGTCATTTAAATTTAATTCTGAGAGAGAGAGGAAGTGGCCATTTTACAAACTTGAAATTAACATAATTAATTAATTTTTAATAACACGAGACCACAAGTTTGCAAAAAATTTGCAAATGGACTTTGTGGCATTGCACATCACCGACTTTTATCTTGTCTGTAGCTTCCGTTTGCATCATTCATTGTCATTTGTCACTATTTGCACTGGATTATGAGAGTCAAGTCCAGGGTTAAAATACAAAAATTAATTGCCATTAAGTTTATGCAAAAATTAATTTAATTGCTTTTCCTTCACCTCGAAAATAAAATGCAAAAAATTATTTTAAAATTAAATATTTTCACCTTTCACCCTTTACAATTTTGAGATTAAATTGATAAATATTTTGGGAAATTTCATACCAATGACGCAAGACATGAAGAGATTGCAAAAAAAATTTGCATTCTTTAAATTTAGCAAAAAGGATCATCCCGACTTTTCCACATGAAATATGACTCTCAATAAGTGAGTGCACTGGGGATAAAATTTAGATAAAATGAACTTTCAATGGAATTAAATTCTTAGAATTAAACTCAATATTATCTTTAACTCACCCCTCACTCTCTTTAATTTATGAGCTGTTTTAATAAATTGTGATTAGTAAAATCTTTACCTTTAATTATTTTACAACGAAATGTCAATGTCAATGCCGCCGGAAGATAATAAAAAAAATTAAATTAAACACACACAACTTTCGGCATCATCATCATCAGAGAAGGAACAAAAATTTAAATCCTAATGCAACAAACAATTGTATTTAAAAAAATCCCATTGTAAATCATTGCCAATTTTAGCTTTCCTGACTCGCGAAGAATTGAATGACGTCAAAAAAAAACTAGAAATAGTTTCAATTGTCAAGTCCATTCTAAAGATTAAGGTTTAAAATCCCAAATTTTTTTTGCACTTGACCACACTAAAGATATTGAAACACAAAAACTGCAAAAAAAAAATTGGGCTTAAGATACTTGTCACAATTTTTTTAAATTAGTGATTAAATCACAATTAAATTTATTATTGTTGATTTTTGCATCATATTCCCCCCTCAGATTAAATGAGATTAATTCTTTATAAAAACTGATGAATCTTCCTCACAACTCTAATTATTTCCCAACGAGTCTCCCTGAAAAAATAACAAGAAAAGATTTTAATTTAGCAGACTTCCAACCAATTTGATTGCAATTAAAATAAACTGCTGAATTTAGGTCAAAAATGGAGAAAGTTAAGTTCTCTGTCTTTCTCATCTCTCTTTTGGGAGTGGGAGCTTTAGGTTAGAAAAGTTGATTAAATTATTAAAAATAATTTGAAAATATTCCAAATTAAATTAAATCAAATTAATTGTGATTATTTTTAATCAAGGTTTCGAATGTCCAAACAATTTACTTGGAGAGTACGCCAATGTTGAAGATTGTGCCTCATTTTTCAGATGTAGCAAAGGAGTAGCCTACAAGCATCTTTGCCCTGCTGGCCTTTATTTTAATCAACAAGAATTAGTTTGTGACTTTTTTGAAAATTCTGGATGTACATCCACATCCTCAGATGACACAAATGGAGATTTGACACGAAGTAACATTTTAAAAATTAATAATTAAAATTAAAACTAATCCTCTAATTTTTTAAGGTCTACGAGAGTCCGTCTATGGGCTGAAAATCGTGGGGACTTTGATCGAGTCAACTTTTTGTGTGGGTCTAAGTGATGGAGTCTATCGAAATGGAGCTGATTGTACAACTTTCTATCATTGTTCCAATCAATTGACCTACCTCAAGGACTGTCCACGTGCATATCCAGACAAAGATGACAAACTCCATTTTAATGTTCGCATTAGTCATTGTGATTATCCAGGCAATGCGAATTGTCAGGGTCAGTGATTATTCCAATATTTTAAATTTACTACATCTTACCATTTAAGTTAATTAAATTGTCAATTTAGTTGACCCCGTCACCACTGAAGCTTCAGTAGAGACGACCCAGCCTGAGCCACCTATAGAAACCACTCAACCTCCCGTTGCAACGACTCAGCCTCCAGTTGAGGAAACGACAGCGGGTAAACAAATTTTGGAACATTTTTTTATTTAATGTAAAATGTAGATGCTTTAGTATGAGCAATTAGGGGAAATTAATGGGAAGAGGAATTAAGAATTTGAATGTTTTTTGGTACAGATGATGATGATGATGAATTTACATGTGAGGGTAAAGATTGTGGACGCTATCCAATTGAGGGTGACTGTAGTGAATACTACATTTGTGGAGAAAATAAAACTTATGCTGAGATTAAGCAGTGTCCTGAAGGATTGTTGTTCAACCCGGATATCCAGGATTGTGACCTTCCTAAAAATGTTGATTGTGGAGGTATACCATTCAAATATTTAAATATTTGCAAATGCAAATGGAGACTTCTTTTTTGGCCTAGAAAATTGGACTATGATTGGTGGAAAGAAAAAACAAAATTTATTGAATAATTTCTTTGAATGCATTAGGTACAACCGCTAAACCTCCAGTTGAGACAACTCCAGATAACAGCGGTGAAACAACACCAAGTAATGGAGGCGAGACCACGCCAGATAATGGAGGAGACACCACACCAGACAACGGTGGCGAAACAACTCCTGGAAACGGTGGGGAAACCACCCCTGACAATGGAGGAGAGACAACACCAAGTAATGGTGGAGAGACTACGCCAGACAATGGTGGTGAAACTACTCCTGGAAACGGCGGAGAAACGACACCAGATAATGGAGGCGAGACAACACCAGACAACGGCGGAGATACCACACCAAGCAACGGTGGCGAAACAACACCAGGCAATGGTGGGGAAACTACTCCAGATAATGGCGAAGAAACTACACCAGACAATGGAGGCGAGACAACACCAGATAATGGTGGAGAGACAACTCCTGGAAACGGTGGGGAAACCACTCCTGACAATGGAGGAGAAACAACACCAAGTAATGGGGGCGAGACAACACCAGACAACGGCGGGGAGACTACTCCAGATAACGGTGGCGAAACAACACCAGATAATGGAGGTGAAACCACACCAAGCAACGGTGGGGAGACTACGCCAGACAACGGTAGTGAAACTACTCCAGATAATGGCGGAGAAACTACCCCTGGAAACGGTGGTGAAACAACTCCCAATAATGGAGGTGAAACCACACCAGACAACGGCGGAGAGACAACCCCTGAAAACGGTGGTGAAACCACACCAGACAACGGAGGCGAGACAACACCAAGCAACGGCGGGGAAACAACACCCGATAATGGCGGAGAGACCACACCAAGCAACGGAGGTGAAACTACTCCAGATAACGGTGGCGAAACAACACCAGATAATGGAGGTGAAACCACACCAAGTAATGGAGGAGAAACCACACCAGATAATGGCGGCGAAACCACACCAAGTAATGGAGGAGAAACCACACCAAATAATGGCGGAGAAACTACCCCCGGTGAGCCATGTGAAGCTTGTGGTCTCTTTGGAAATCCACTTGACTGCTCCAGTTACTTCCTTTGTGCTGACGGAATCAAACTCGAACTTCATTGTCATGCTGGTCTCGTCTTTGATACAATCAGTTTAGAATGCATTGCCTCTGAAGAAGCCTTGTGCGCTGGACCCCGTCCAACAAAGCCACCACGTCCCACACCACCACCAAGTGAATCATCCGGAGAGTCTGATGAACACACTCACCGACCAGTTAAACCCACCCGACCTCCTGGCGGTTCTTCCGAGGAATCCGGGGAAAACACTCACCGACCTGTCAGACCTACTCATGGTCCAGTGAAGCCAACACTCCCTCCAATCATCTCATCTCTTCTTCCAATTCTACCAACTAGACCACCATCAAGTGGCTCTTCAGAAGAATCTGGCGAAAATGTTCGACCAATCCGACCACCCCAAAACTCTGAAGAATCCAAAGAGTCACTGAAAAACTAAACGCCGTAGATTATTCACAGTTAGCCAGACCCTTTCGTTTAACATAACTATATATTTCCTACTAAAAGATGGCAAATTTTCATGGGCTTGTGATTTTTAAATGGACTGAATAAAGTATTACACATTTTATAGCGCGGATAATTACAATTAAATTGTTTAATTTTTTAATAGCAGTTTCATTGAAATTCCTGTTTTTGATTGCAAAAGAAATATTTAAGTAATATTCAGAATGTCAATATTTTGAGTTTTATTTCAAAAATACGACAACTAGCATGAGATGAAATTGTCATTTTTAATTTTTATTTACCAGTTAAATTTTAACCAATTAAGCACTGACCTAGGAGTAATGGCATCTCGGTTCTAGAAACCGCCAGCTTGGCGAAAAACTGTTGAGTGGCGTTGAAATAAACAATTTTTAATTCTTTCATTTCTCATCTTAATTTTTTCTTTGTTATCTCATGAAAAAACATTTTATAATTTCTAACCTCTTTAAATTAAAAATAATTACTAAAATGTACCAAAACCTGTTGACACAAAGAAGCCGATATTTTGACAAAAGAATTGGCAACTCACAAAATAAACAATAATTATCTTAAAACTCTTTTTAATTACTACAATTAATTACACACAAAACAAGAAGATATCACCGTCAAGCATTTAAATAATATATAATTTTAAAAAACCATATAATTTATTTTCTCACAAAAACATTCTTTGATCTAACCTACAGAGATTTGCAAGGGCAAGGTAGAGCCAAAAAACAAAAAAAAATCGATTCTCCTTGTAAAAGCATATCACTGATATAGAGCAAGACTGGAGTCTCAACTTACCCGGGCAGTTCGTTGCTTGGTTTTCAAGCTCACAACATGATTTATCCCCTACCCTTACCTTACATATATAACAAATAATAATAAAATCCACATTTATTTTCACATTATGAGTTTCAAAAAAAAGGGAGAGAGGGCTGAATGTTTACAATGGAAATTTAATTTATCAGCTATTTTGTGCTGGAAAATTTGTAGCATAAAAATAAAAGGGAAATATTTTAAAACATATTAAAATTTTGAGTTAAAAAAAACAATTTAAATAGTTAAATGATAATTCAATCCGACGCCTCTCTCTCCCTGAAAGCTCTTTTGTTGGGAAAAGGAGAGATAAAAAAGGATATGAATCATGGACATAGGGAGCAGGTGGTATTTTACAGGTAGAATCTCCCCCATTCAATTTTGTGACATGAACAGGTAGACAACGGCCCAGGCTTAGACCGTCCCCAAACAAAATTTTTTCCGCTTAGAAAACTCGACTAACTTGGCTAAAGCAAGTTTAAACTTTGTCAGGGAGCGGCAGAAGAATTTTTTGTGTTTTTATTTTCTCCATTAGAATATTTTGACACATCTTTAACAAAAAATTAAAGGTAAGGTGAATAATATTCCATTTTTTTGAGGGTCTAAAGTTATAAAATATTATTTTCATTCTTTTCTCTAAATTTTCCAGATCTCGTTCTTACCCTGTTGACTTTGTGTCCTCAAAGTAAAACGGAGAAAAATCCGGAGTCTCTTTTTTTATTGTAATAATATTCTTGTCTCATCCTGAAAACTTTATTTTTTGTATTATTATTATTCTACACCGACAAAACTTGCTGACATTCGAGTCTCAGTTTTTTGTGCCATCAACTTTATCTCTTCGATTTTTTATCTAAGTCTCACAAGTTTTTCAAGAAAATTTATCAAGAAAATATTATAACTAGAAGTGACGGAGTCAAAGTTCAAAGTTTTTATATTATCACATATATATTTTTTACATCATCAAACAGTCAAAAACAGGGATCAGGTTCTTCAAGTTTTCCCAATTTTCCATGTAAGTTTTTTTTATCTTATCAAAGTCATAAGGTTTTACATGGTATGTACATATGTGTTGAAAGTAGTATCTTAGTTGTTATTTTTTGTTTTAAATGTAAAGGATATTACTCAAAATGTATCAATATTATTGATGCTTCTTCATTTGTCTAGATAAAGGAGATACTACTAGTACTACTTGTCATTATTTTGATGAAGATCGTATCGTTGTAATTATTATTCGTGGATATTGATACAATATTGAAAATAATTATCAAAAACTTTGAATCATCATCATCATCATTTATGAACAAAACAACAAAGTTACAAACAAGAATCTTGTAGTTGTACTACTCACATCGGTCTTGAAACTTCAACCCCACCAGGATATTACAGTGACTGAGAAGGAGGAGGAGAGATACCCAGCTTTTTACCCTTACTCCATTATATACCCGGGTAAAAACTTATTCCCCGTTATTCTTCCCTCCCTTCACGTGCTCTTGGGCTTTTTTCCGGAGAGGAGGCAGTGAGAAATAACTTGTGTGTGTTATACTTGTTATGTGCTTTGCCTCCAGTGTTTGAGTAAATTGCAAAGGTAAATGTGTGACTGAGATTTTTCGCATCGTCGTGGTCCTCTTTCTTGTGATTGTGTCAAGATCAAAAAAAAGAAGATAAAAAATCTGAAGGACTTTCTTGTGCTCTCTGTGAATCGGTGGAAAGTAGAGGACACAGGACACTGGATTGAAAATAGAAGAAAATTAAGTCTCCTCTTCAATTCCAAATTCCAGTTTTTGCAATAGAGAAAAAGAGAGACATCAGATTAAGTTTTTGTGTTAGAGTGTGCACAAGAGTTTATATAGCAATTTCAAAGGAGGATTTTAATTATTTTCTCATCCTTATACTCTATCTCTCACTCTCTTTGAAGTGCCAATGCTCGTCCTGAGTTTAGTTTAGTGTGTCACGTTGATATTGAAGGTTGGGAGAAAAACTCGGAGTCAACTTTTAACTTCTCACCGAATATTCGTCTTCTTCTCTTGTTGGCTTTTCTCTTGTGCATTTTAATTACCAAAAAGTTTTAAGTTTACTCTCTATTCTCTCTCCACAAGAATTATAAAGTGTAAAAGTTAAAGCATCATCAATATATATTTATAATATATATAAATTAGCTATATTATACCGAATGGAACAAGTACAAACTCGATTGAGACAAAAACTTTTATAATATAAACATGGCCAATATGACAAAGAATTTCTTCCTCATTGCTTTCATCTCTATTCTTTTAACCTTCTTTAATCTCATCTCAGGTGAGTTGTTACTAACTAGTAATATTCAATTATTGTGTAAATTATATAATCTAGTTATTATTATTATTTTAGTTTAAATATATTTAAAAGTTTTAATGATTTCTATTTCTTATAATCGACTACAAATAGGAAGGGATAATAATTGTCAATTTAAAAACAGTTCTCAACATTTTTTAAAAAATATTGGACATTTCATTTCCGTGCTGTTTGAGACATTGAGCCAATTTATTTCAAACTGGGGAATTTCTTACAATTCATTTATGAAACTCATTTTTTTTCTCTATTCTGTCTCATAAAACTCAATTATAAAATTTTTGTCATTCATTCTTGTCAGTATACTTGTTACTACATTCAGATACATATTTTACTGACTATGAAATTCTTGTTAAAAAATTCTTTAATTCTAATTTGTGTGAAATGCACTTTTTATATTTCCTAATGCAGTTGACACAATTTCAGTCAATCCATTGAAAATTTTAATCGGTTTGCTGACAAAAGAGTCCCGAGAAAAAAAAAAATTTGTGCTGACTTTGTACTACTCGAGAACAAGCTTTAGTTTATAACATTTCTATTTGTAGAAAGGTTTAAGAGAATATAAAATAGCCAGAGTGCAGAATATTAACGTCAAAAAAGAATTTTGTACAAAGGAAGAGATTTGATTCAGCGGTTTTCTCGGCTCGTCTGTCACACAAAAAACCTCCTCTTCATCTCTCTCTCTCTCATGAGTGGAAATCTCTGGATGCTAGGTACTTTAGGGTTTTTTCCCCTTCATTCACTACTACTATTTACTGAAGAATGCATGTGCATTGTATATAGGAGATATTGTTCACATTGCAAAACGATTCATTTATATCGTAATAACATCCTCCATATTCTACACATCAATAAAAATTGTCTTTTTTTTCAGCCTCCCTTTCCGTGTCAATCGTTCATAATACACACGCAGGGTGAGAGAGAAATGCAGAAAATATGGGATCCACTTATTTCATAATTTGACAGGCTGACAATTGTATAATACTCAGTAGTTTCCATGTCTCAACTGTCAGCTCCTCTCAAATTGACGCTAATGACTCATAAAAGAATTGGAGATGAAAAATTTCATTTAAATTGCATTTATTATTATTTTTCATCATTCAGTATACATTCAGTGTAGATATAGTCTCTCACTTTTTAAATAATATTTCACATGAAAAAGTATTAGATTACATTTACACAATTCTTTTTTTTTGGCTAGAATGGAAAGTTTATATAAGTTTGGTAGTGGTATAATATAAAAAATGATAAATTGACTGATGATATCCATTATCCATGTCAGGGTCAATCTATAACCTGTCTCACACCAAACTTTTTCTATTTTTTCGCTCTCTCTCTCTCTACAAAACTTGGACTTGATATAAGTAAAACTTGCTAAAAATGTTTTCTTCCTCAATCCGTATTTCTCCTCTCTCTGATTATTTATAGGACATGGTAAAAATAATGGCAATGAAAAAAGGGAGGAGATGTATAAAAAGAATATTATAATAGAGAATTAATATTTATATGGAAAAGATATCAATGCATCTGAAACTCTGAATTAATCATCTTGTATTATACTAGGACAATACAACGAGTAATTTATGCTCTCTTCATCTTAATAAAATATCAAAAGGAAGCATCATCATCATAGATTATCATTTCTGCTTCTTCTTTTTATATTGACAAGGAAGAAGGGATGTGATGCGTAAGTAGAAGGGCTCGTTATAAAATACTAGAGGAGTAGAGGAGATACAGTCAGAAAAAAAGTAGGATTTGAGAATCGAGAGATATAAAAAAAGTTTTGGAGAAATAAATTTGCAATTTTAATACTCTGGAAAATGGAGAAAATTCATTGGGGAATTTTTTTTACAGTTGACATCAATTGACTTTCAATGAATGGGAGAATTTCAGCTTGTGTATATTTTTTTAGTCTTCTTTTATTCCATTTCTTTTGTTGTGGCTTTTTCTCTCTTTTTTTGTGTGTGTTGAGAATACCATGATTCTCTCTCAAATGTGTCTACTGAAGCATTTTATAACTAGACTACCTACGTAGATATTGATTTTTTTTCTTGTTAGTTTTTTTTATTCCGTCATCAAATTCGGAAAGTTTTTTTAATTGTGATTGCCTAGATGTAGAAGGTTAATAAAAAATAAGTTAAGGTTTTAATTTAGATTGATGAATTTATTTTGGTGTTGGTATGATTGATGATTTGATATGATTTTTTGTGTTTGTATGATTAAAATATGATTTTTAGTGGCTGAGACAATTAGCTGTTATGAATGTTCCAGCTTGAATGACACTCATTGTCCCGAATTTATGTCCAAAGATGATTCCTACATAGTTTCCTACAATGAGTGTTCAAATGTCTATCAAGCTGCTTATTGTATCAAAACGACGGGGGTTACTGGAGGTCCTTAAATTAAATTATCATTTTTTATTATTTTGTTTTATCATTTTTAAATCAAAGCATTTAATTTTGTTTTTTCTTTCTTTTCTTCCCATGTTCTTCCATTTAAAACATTACACGTCGTATTGTGCAACAAAAATTTACAGTGATTCGGACATTGAAATTTAATATTAAAAAATTTCACTTTCTACATGTGCATTCGAATAGCCAAATAATTTAAAATTCTATTTTCCGCTTGGGATTCTTATTTAGTGAGTACTTAAATGTAGTAACAGTTTAATTTAATTTTAGGATATTAATTATTTAGTACATAGAATCTAATTTGGGGTTTCTAATTTATAGTAAAATAATTCTTCTAGTAGTATTACACGTATTCTAGTAGTATTTTGTAAGCTGACAAAAAAATATTTCTATCAATTTCTTTTTCCTCTTTATTTGCTCACCATTTGACATGGGTCTGGACAGGATCTCTGGGATTGGATTGTTATCGGTGTGATGAGACGACAGATGCGGATTTTTCCTGTTCTGATTTACTCTTTGGTGCTAAATTACAAAATTGTTCGGATGTCTTTGATGCCCAACATTGCATTAAGGCTATCGGCATGTTTGGAGGTTCTAATATCTAATTCTCTTCTCTTTCAAATATTTACTTAACAATTAAAGTTAGTTATTTTGCTTCTCTCTCTCTTGTCCCTATTGACCTCATATCCAATTCCAATTTTATGTTTGCTTACGCTTTGATTCTTTTGTCTAAAAACTTTTTTCTCTTTAAGTCGTACCCATGTAATTTTCATCTGTCTAAGATTCTAATCTTTTTTTTTTGTTGACTGGCAACGGCCTTTGGCGTTACCAAGAAATTTCTTCCCTTGCTTCGATTATCATCTTGATCATTACGTCCGAGTAAAATTTTCTCTCCCCTTGTGTTTTTAAAAATTAAGAACAGAAGGGGAGAGAGAGAGAAAGTTTGTATTTATTTTTGTTGCACTATTCGATGAAGTAAATAATTTTTGTTGTAGTTTTTTGAAAAATGACTAATATGAAAAATAATGTTTTTGTGTAGGGAGTCTGGGAACAAGGAGATTTTGTTCGTCACGCGATATGGGGAACTACTGTGAATATATAAAAAGACCAGGGGATCCACATGAGTATCGATCTTGCGTCTTCACCTGTTCTTCAGATGCATGTAATCATGCCGCTCACACACTCCAACCTCAAGTGTTCTCTTCCTTCCTCATTCCCCTTGTTGGCTATTTGGTCCTGGGATTTTTTTGATCTTTTTAAAATATCATTTTTCTTTTTCAACTTAATTAATTATCAATAACTATGTTTTCCATGTGGAATTAATTACATGTACTTACTTAAAGACTAATATGACAGTTGTTCAATTCAACAATCTCTGCAATTTTTTAACTTTTTTTAAAAAAGACATGATGATCAATCAACAGTTCCAGTTTTAAGCTCTCATAACTTTATTATTAACCATTAAATTGTTATCATATTTAATTGTATACTTATTATTACATGACAATTTGAGGGGATGCATTTTTTAAAAAGTTTTTTTAAAAATTATTTAACTAACTTGTAGTAGCTTAGTTTATAGTTGATAAAAAATAATTTGAAATAAAGAAACAAAATATTTAAATTATGGAATCAATCCATCTCACTCTAATCATTTTAATGAGTTGACGACTCTAGTTACAGGAGAGACAATTAAAGGGATGGATGGAAAATATTAATTAATTAATTGGAAACTGTAAATTGATGCTTGTGGTCTATTTCATTACGAAATTAATTTTATAATGATGCACAATTACTGCTTATAGTACAAGCAGAGCCGCTTTCCTACATTTTTTACAGAGCTAAAAAAATTACCGAATGGCATCTAAGCGGCGTCAAAGTCTTACATTAATTTTTCTGTATAATCAACATGTCATAAAATACGTAGCCATCAACAAAAAATTAAAGGCTCAATTTACAAAACAAACTCCCCCCATTAAAATAATCCCATCTCTCTCTCTCTTGTAGTGTCATCATGAACGATAAACAAAATTGAGATAGAAGAAAAAAAGAGTTTGACTTTGAATAGGACATCTCTCTGTTTCTGTGAAGATTTTGGATGACAAAATATGGATTAGAATTTGTTGCATGTTTCTATGTAAAATCCTTTATAGAATGACAGTCAACAGACTTTTTTATCCCCCGTTTAAAATTCTCATCTCTCTCTCTCTCTTCCAAAAGAAGGGATTTACTGTATTCTCCAGTCTCCAGATCCCAAAATCTCATTTCCTTTTCTTCACCTCTCTAAACAGAGAAGAGACAGGAAGGATAAAATATGAAAAGGATTTTCATCTCCTCTCTACTTGATCTCAAATTATTCTCAAATGGGAGAGGGAGATGCTTTGAATATTTTTTCTTTTGAAAAAAATAAATATACCTAAAATATTATCTCAGTAAACTCTCTCCAATTTTATGACATTCACGTTTTTAATGATTTGACATTGACATTGCCAGCGGCTCTTTTTTGTATAATCTTTTATTAAATGCACTCCTAAACTTGACCTTTTGTATTTGAGAGGGCATTTAAAATTATGGAATACAGAGACACCACATGTTGTTGCATAATATTCATTTTAATTTTAATTTAAATTAAAAAGTTGTGTCAGTCAATTTATGTCAGAGCTCCACGCCGTTAGAACGAAAAATTCAAACTTGTTCCCACAATTTAAGCCAAGACTTGCAGGGTTTTGATTTGCTTTAAAAAGTATGGCCGACAAATTAATTGAATGTGTCCCCAATTTCTCTGAAGGAAGATCCCAAGAGGTGAGTCAAACTAGTCTAAAATTTTAAAGACTAATTATAATTAAATTACTCCAAAAAAAGGTTCTCGATGCCATAACAGCGGCCTTAAAAGCCACTGAGGGTGTGAGCGTAATCGGAGTTGACCCCGGAAAGTCAACCAATCGCACAGTCTTCACTTTTGTGGGTAACCCCGAGTCCGTAGTTAATGGAGCTTTTAATGCAGCCAAAGTTGCCAAAAATTTAATTGACATGCGTCACCACAGTGGTGAACATCCTCGTCTTGGAGCCATGGACGTCTGTCCTTTTGTCCCTGTGCGAAATGCCACAATGGCGGATTGTGCGGAATGTGCTAATAAATTGGGCGCGAGACTTGGCGAAGAATTGGGAATTCCCGTTTATTTGTATGGCGCAGCGGCGTTGCAAGATTACCGCCGGACTGTACCACAAATTCGTCAGGGAGAGTACGAAGGGCTGGCTGAGAAGGTAGAATTATTTAAAATTAAATTAAGGTTTATTTTAATTATTTTAAATTAGTTGAAAGATTTAGAAAAATGGCGACCAAACTACGGTCCTACGACTTTCCTCCCGAATTGGGGAGCTTCAATGGTGGGAGCTCGCAATTTTTTATTGGCCTACAACATTAACATGTTGTCAACAAAAGAGCAGGCACATCGCATAGCTCTGAATTTAAGGGAGGCCGGGAGGGGAGCTGGAAAACCCGGGAAATTTAAAGCTGTTCAGGGCATCGGTTGGTGGTTGGAGGAACACAATTTAGCTCAAATTAGTCTCAATTTAACGGATCAAGATCAAACTTCTTTGTTTGATGTCTACGAGGAAGTAAGAACAAAAATTTGAGTGTAAATTAATTTTGAGCGGGAATTTAAATTTTGAATTATATTTAGGCAGTGAAAGATGCCCGGGAATTAAAATTGTCTGTCGTCGGCTCTGAACTTGTTGGACTTGTCCCACTTTCGGCTTTACTGACCACGGCTGAGTTGTACATAAAAAAAGAAAATTTATTTATTCTTGAAGAAGAACAAAAAGTTCGTCTTGCCATTGAGAGACTTGGACTCAATTCTCTTTATACATTTGACCCAAAGTAAAAAATTAATTAAAAAAATTAATTACCAAATTCAATTAATTTCATTCATTTAATTTTATAGGGAACGTGTCATCGAGTACAAAGTCAAACAATCAGACCCTCCCCGCCCTTTGTTGGACAAGACAGTGACTCAATTTATTGAAAAAGTTCGTAGTAGAGATCCCGCCCCTGGTGGCGGCTCCGTGGCGGCTTTAGTTGGTGCCTTGGTAAATTAAAAAAATTAATTAAAATTAAATTTCTTTTAATAATTAAATATTACAATAGGGAGCTTCATTGGGGAGTATGGTGGGGTTATTGACCTACGGTAAAGTCCAGTGGGCTCATTTGGACGAAAAAATGCGACAATTAATTAAACCATTGTTTGAGGCGGCTCAAGAAATTCAGCCAATGATTGAAGCAGACACGACAGCCTTTGATAAATATATTGTAATTACAGAAATTAATTATTATTTTCTCCAAATTTAAATTTTAAATATTTTTTTAGGCGGCCATTCGTAAGACCAAGAGTGGGTCATCAGTAGAAGCACAAGAAGCTTTGTTGGAAGCCATCAATGTACCCTTGGGTTTAGCCAAAAAATTAAATAGTTTGTGGCCAACTTTGGAGGAACTCTTCCCCATTGGGAATCCAAATTGTTTGTCAGATATTCAGGTTAAATTAATTATATTTTTTAATTTTAATTAGTTACAAGGATAAATTAATTTTGTTTAAATTGTACAGGTGGGGATTAAATGCATTGAGACAGGGATTTGGGGAGCTCGTTGTAATGTCGTCATTAATTGTGAGTCGTTGGAGGATCAAAACAAGAGGAATGAAATTTTGAAAGAGATTGAAAGTATTTGGGAATTTGCGAGAAAGAAGACGGGGGAGATTTTGAAAATTTAAATTATTAATTGAAATTAGAATGTTTATGAATTTTGAGAGCAAAAATTAAGATAAAAAATAGAGACAAAGTTGCATGAATTAAAATTTCATAATTATTTTCTCATTTAATTTGACCCTTTAATGAGTCAATTTAATTAATGAACTGATTTTAGAAAAAAATTGCACAACTTAAGAACCCAGTCAATGAAATGAGTGTATGAATTTGTGGGTGAAAAATGCAATGGCTGTGCAACTCTAACTTCTTTTCCACCGAATCGATTTTCATGTATGAGGGCTCATATCAAACCTCAGAATGTCCTCTAGTCAACCTACCCGAGTTTCTGATCATACGT
>JAQIVZ010002339.1:0-21699 GCA_034700945.1 Arrhopalites spinosus
TTTGCAGCACGATAACCAAAGACAAATAACATTGCGTCAATAATGTTACTTTTTCCATTTCCATTAGGACCAACAATTGCAGAGAAACTCTTGTGAAATGGACCCATTTCTTTGACACCCCCATAACTCTTGAAATTTTCACAGACAATTTTTTCAATGACAAGTCTCTCTCCCGTCTGTGGATGATCAACTCGAGTATATTTTGGTGGAATGAAAATATCTTCCAAGCGCTGACCGTCAGCCTCCTCATATCCTTCTTGAATGTCTTCTTCGTCATCTTCAATCATTAACTGATTCCGACGATTACTTGATGTTGCCGACTCCTCATGATCTGACAGAGTATCATCGTATCCTTTTGCTGTTTTCGTCTTCTTTGCTCTGGGTTTTGAAGGAGCTCCTCTCTGACGCTTAGGGCCCATGTTTATGGAGTATAACGTGAGTCAAGACTAAAAACAAGCAAAAAAACAAAAATATTTATCATAACATGTCATATACAATAGGTATGAGAGAGAGAAGTCAATAAGATATCATGAATTGAAATATCGATCAAACTTTCATGATTTAGCTCAACACATGGTAACATTGACCAAGCAGTCAAAGTGTAAGATGTTATTGCAGTATGAAGTTCAATATAATTTTTTCCAACAAATATTGAGTATGAGTTACATATAAAAACAACACAGTTAAATTAGTCCAATCTTTATCAACTCAATAAAGTGATCTTTCTTAAAATCCATTCTGTCAAAGTAATCATAAGAAATACAACATAACATGCCGAACACAAAAGGAGGTCATAAACAACGTGCAACATCAGCCGTTGAAAATGTACTGGAGCCTGACACAAATCAAGCAATATTTGCAGAGATTGCATTTTTAAAGAAACGAATACATTTGGTGGAAGGGGAAAGAAAGGCCAACTACGAATGTAATGAAGAAATTTTGAAAAATAATGAGACGAAAATAAATGAGCTGAAAAAAACCAATACAGAATTGAAAAAAAGACACACAGAAATGTTAATATCTTGTGATAATTTTTTTCTCATCGTGGGTCAACGATTGGGCAATGAGAGGAGGGCTTACGCATTTCGGGACAAAACTTTTGCCCAAACAATTGACATACTTGAATGCCGCATAGGAGATATGAAAAACAAGTCAAATTTACAATCTTTCAAAAAAGGTCAACTCAAAGTCAAATTGGACAAGGTTCTTAAGGAAGAGGAAATATTTCGTTGCATTATCGAGGAAGGAAAAGGGGTTACAAAAAAAGAAAATCCCAGGTAAAATAAATTATATTTTATTATATCATACTAAAAAGTAAGGTACTTGAAACATATTTTTATACATAAATATTATAATCGAATTATTGCAGAATTATGGAATTGAAAACAACTGAGAATGCCATAGCCTTAATGCAAATGAAAATAACTGAGGCAGAGAATATTAGAGCTCGGTATAAAAGTATGATAATTGCACTCAAAGGAGAAAACTTCAACAGAGAAATAAAAATCATGGAAATGACTCGGCTCATTGACCAACAAAAGAAAGAAATTTCTCGGATTGAGCTCGTTTTACAAGAAGCTCAAAAAGCCAGAAAAGCAGCTCGAACAAAATTATCTGAGGTATGCAATGCACAATATTGTGTACTTAAAATTATATATTTTAAACTATAATGTAGTATGTTGTACAAAATAGACAATTAAATCTTTTTTGAATGTACTTATACACTATAGGTTGAGGCTGAGACAATACGAGAATACACAGAACGAGAGCAAGAATTGTTTGAGTCACGTTTAAGACTAAAACAAATTCGTGACAAGATGGATGCAATAGGATCAAAGTTGACATTTCCAAAATTTCATTTGATTCAAAGAGATTCCTCAATTTCAGAAGGACTATATGTAGGAATTCAAGCCACAAAGGAAGGGGAATCAAAACCACAAAGTCTAATTGAAAGTGTGTACAATAGACTCAGTGACATGACGGGAGAGTCTGATCCCGAATTAATTGTCACAAGATTTCGGCAACAACGAGAACATGCAAAAGAGCTGGAGGTTCAAGAAAAGGATGCCAAGGCTGAGGTACGACGATCTAAAATTCGCAAAAGATTTTTACAAGATAAATTAAATCAACTAAAATACAGTGGAGGACTTAGACGTGAAACATTGGATGAGAGATCCTATCTTATTAATAAAGAAATTGACTCGACAGATGTACAAAGACTACAAATTGACAAGGCAATTGTAACTTATGCAGCTACCATGGATGAAATGCTTGTCAAACTACATGAAATTTGCACAAAAAATAATATTAACGTCCCTGGTCCTTCTACGACAGCCATGACGCCGAGTCCCACTGAATTATTTGTTGGGGATAAAATAGTTGCTATATTAAAATACATTTTGTACAAGATTGAACAAATCTTTGAAGAACAAGAAATAATGATTTCACCTACATTTGAGAGAGAAAACTTGTCCGACGCAGAATTATCAACCAGTTCAACAATATTTAGAACAAGTGGACTAATGGCAGAAAATGTACGAAGTTTTGAAGATGAGAGTGGAGGAGTAGTTAGAAGATTATCTGCAAATGAAGAAAGTTCCGTTGCTATGAGACGTCTTTCTATAATAGACGTCATTTCAAATGAAGGAGATATTGTTGGACGAAGTATTATACCTGACACAGAACAATTTGCTGAAATGGAAATGATGACACCACTTGGAGTAGAGAAGAGAGAGATTGATACTCCAATTATTCATCATCAAAGTAAAAAGAGTGACTCAAGTGAGGAAGAAGAGGCCGTCACTCGAACTTCTATTAAAAGACAGTCTCAAATTTTAATTGAAGCTAAAACAAGAAAAGGAAGATTTAATCCAGCAATGTCTATGCCTATTAGACGAAGAACTTGAGCAAAATCATGTCGATTAAAATACGTAAACATTCAACTTTAACTTGTATTAAAATGAGTAGGATTAAAAAATAATGCACACAAAATAGTTAATATAAAAATACTCACCCTCTTTTTCTTCCGGTTATGTAGATGTCCAAGTTATATATGGAATTTCTCCATTGACTTTGTTAACCTCAATTTGACTGATAATTGTAGTTAAAATTGGATTTTTCGAAGGAAAAAAAATTAACGGACCAGAAACCGCCCATCTCCTGATTGGTCCAAGATAAATTTTGAATTTGAAAAAGAGCGGAAAAACGATTTTTTTTCATTGTTCGTCTCTCAATTGTTTGTCAAAACTTTCTCACATGAATAAGAGTTCCCTATAGCCTGTTCATGTATTCTCCCAAAAGAAAACACAACAATAAATAATTAATATTTAAAAATACTGTAATTTTTTTATTCCATAAAACTTAATGGTTTACACAAGAAAGTGTGTTTTCATTTTCTACACTTCTTTCCAAAGAAATAACCAATAACAATAACTAATACAACGACACCCAGAACAATTCCTACAACAATCGCAGCAACATCGTTGTCATCGTCATCTTCCTCTTCCGGTGCTGGTGAGCTAGAAGCAGGTGTAATTGTTGGATCTGTAAAAGTGTCTTCAAATTCAGTCCAATCCCAACCTTTATGATAGTTTTCTGTGTCAGCTTGCTCAGTCAAGAATCTTAATAGGGGTTCAAAATATTCAATAATGGCAGAAGCATCCAATTTTCGAGTTCCAGTAACTTCTTCTAAAAGATCTTGCCAGCTTTTAGAAGCTCCAGCCTTCAAGATAGACCTATAAAATAAATGCCCAAATATTTTAAAATCATCATCAAGTAATTCTAATGTAAATTAGGCAGATTTAAACTCGTGACTAACTCGAATATTTTTCCAGCGGCTGCATTCTGATGAATATCACACTCAGAGAGAGGAGTTGCTTGTCCAGCAGCCTCACAAAGAACTTTGTGTACTTGGAATTGGAGAATAAAACTGACAAAGTAGCGAATATACGGAGTATTTGCGGGTACATGATATTTTGCTCCTGCATCAAAATCTAATTCACTTCTTGGAATAGGGGATATAACTCCTTGGTATTCAGCACTAAAATAAACCCATTAAATTTAGTCAATTTAGTCAATTTTTAATTTAAAAGAAAGTCTTTTTTACCTCATTTTGAGCCAATTGTAGGTAAGATTGCCTGGTGGAATTTCTCCATTGAATATTTTCCAACGATAAGAGTCAATCAAGTAGCCAAATGGTAAGAAGGCAATCTGTTCATTCATTTGGTAATTAGAAATCATTCCATGAACTAATTATGATTAATTTTAAAAGCGAAAATTATGACTCATACTTTTTCTAGTGCCATTTGCATAAGGTAGTTAGTTTTAGACTCTAGAGTATCAGCATCCCCCACTGGAAATCCAATAGTTTCCAAATGTTTTGGAGTTGACACAGATAAAGCCACTACATCCCCTGTTAAACAAAAAAACCATTTAAGTATTATGAGAAATAAACCTTTTTGACAAACAAAAATTTACCAATGGCCTCATGAAATCCGGGATTTGCTCCAGTTCGGTGAACGTAGGGAAGGTTCTTGTAATTCAAATAATACTGAATATGTCCAAGCTGTCCAAGAAAGTTTACAAAACAATTGTTAAAATAAAACACTCCATTCTAATAAAATTGTTTGTAAATCATTAATTACCTCATGATGAATTGTAATAAAGTCGTTGTGAGTAATGTCAGTGCACATTTTAATTCTGCAAGAAATGAACAACAACAATTTTAATTTTATTACTTTTCCCAATAAGATCATTTTAATTAATCAAACCTGAAATCTTTGCCATCACACATATCCCATGCTGAAGCATGACAGATCACTTCTCGATCCTCCGGTTTCATGATCATACCAGGAGCATGGTAGGCCACTGACATGTCTGACAAGCCCAAGCCTTTGAAGAAATCATTGGCAAAATCGAACATTCTTTCTCTTTTATGCAAATCGGAGGTTGAATTGGCGAGCTAAGAACAAGAGAAGAAACAACATTAAAATTGTATTATATATATATATATGTACTACATAATTTTACAAGTTCTTACGTGTGCTACAAGCTGTTGCGTTATATCAAATGAAGCTGCATCTGGGAAGGGCAAGACATGAGGTAAAATATTCTCCCATGTTTGTGACCACATGTTACCTAAAAATTTATTCAAATGTAATTCCAACGGTTTGAGTTTCATCAATTAATTTTTTTACCTAATACATGGGCTGGAATCATTTTATCTTTGTGCATTTGAGGGAAAACTTTTGCAAGTCGATGACGGACAAAATTGTAGAGGGGTTCATAAAGTCTTGTCTTGACATCAGCGTACACAGCTGCTATATCCTCCCGGAATGTCTCAGACTCGTAACGAAGAAGCCAAAAATCACCCATGTCGGGAAGGTCTAGATTAATTTTTTATTATTATAATTTATAACAATCAGAGCCATGTACCATGTAAGTACAATTTCTTACCATTAGCCACAGCAGCCTTATTACTCAAGTCAACGTAGGTGAGGTACAAGTCTCTCATCTTCTTTCCACTGGCATCTCTCCATGCTCCCCATAGATAAGACATTTCATCATAATCTTTCAACTCGGCCAGAATTCGAGTCAAGTCTGAAAAATGACAATTTTTTTAGTATTAATCATTTCACTATATTTTTTATCAAATAAAATAAATGTAGTTTACCTGGTTCTAAAGCCAAGCCTTCAGAATCCACATTACATTCTTGTTTTTCGAAGGGACAAACCTTGGCTGTTCCATAAATTTTTGACATTTCACTCAAAACTCGATTGTACTAAAGTGAGAGAATTCTTTTAGAAACACCCAATTTTTCATTTAAAAAATCAAAAATATTTCGGGGTTTTTTTAATACCTCTTCTAAATCAGTTTGATTGAGAGCAGAAGTACCAATGGCATTCAAGAATTTTAATTGTCGTTTTAAACCTTCGTCTTTGAAATTGGCATAGTCAATTTGACTAATATTTGCTTTATATTCTGCCTGTTCAAAATTTGCCAATTGAATTGCAGTTTCAGACACAGCGGCTTCGGCTTCAGCACTTGTCAAATTTGTTTGATAGTTGAAATCCGCTACTGAGGCCAAATTGCAGTATCTTGAGGCTTCCTATAAAAAATGAGTCAAATTTAATATTGACTATGGAAATAAAATTAATTTGTCATTATTTAATTGATAGAAGTACCTGCTCATAATGCCCATTGATGTATTCCATAACAGTTGCTTCTTCCGGAACTTTAAAAATATTCATAATATTTATTATTTTTACTGAAAATAATAAGTAAAGCTCAGAGCATTCATTTGAGTCATCAAATTCTCACCATAAAAACCAGGAAGCTCTCCATTGGCAGCCAACTCTTCGTCAATGAGATCAAAAAGTGGTTCAAAATAATTTAACAGTGATTTTGTGTTCATTTTTTCACTTCCATTGAGAGCTTTGAGAGCAACAGGCCAACTTTCGGAAAAGCCAAGTCTCATCATGTCCCTAGAAAGGGCATTAAAAATCACATGGTTATAATAACATACAAAATAAACATGACTCAATGATTAGACTACCCGTTCATAAAAAATAGTTAAATTCAATACGGGAGAGATAAGATAAAAAAAATAATTATCTGTGCAATAAATTAAAAATCATATTGTAGGCCATTTCTTGAACTGATGACCAATAAAATTTTACAAAAATTCTTTGTTATCTTTAGAAAGCTCTGCCGCGACAATTATAATTAAATTGAGATGACATATCAAAAGTAAATTAGTAGAAGAAATCAGTGTCAAAAATTATTTCACAATCTGTAAAACTCGATTGAAAATGAGTGGATGAAATAATCATCTTTTTTATGGTAGGCTAATTGGACATTGACAAGTGGCTTATGTAACCTGACACTTGACGATTGACGCTACAAAAATTGTCATACAGACACGTAAACATTTCTAATGATAATAAACAATAAAGAATGGATTGACGATACAAATATAACATAACTCATTGTAATTACCCAAATAATTTTCCTGCTTCTTCACTCCCGTCAAAGTCACACTGATACAATGGCCGTGTGTTGGGGTCATCTGGATTGTACTCACCAGCGGCAATGCACATGGCCTCGTAGAATTGGAATTGCAGAATGTGACTGATGAAATATCTGTCAATCACAATCAAAAAAATATTCTCACTTTTCTGGCATTTACTGCGAGTCATAAAGAGAAAAGAAGAATTATATGGGGAGGAATTTTGACCTGATGTATTCAACATTGGCTACAATGTGATATTTTGCACTGGCATCAAAGCTCGTGTCAGATCGAGGGGATGGAGGTTCAATTCCTTGATTCTTTTGTCTAATCTCCCACCATTTAGTATTGTACTCAGCCTCTGGAATTGATCCGTCAAAAACTCCCCATCTCCAGCTGTCCATCGAAATTGCGAATGGGAAGAAGGAGAACTGAGAAAATTTTCCATCAACATATTATTAGTTAAGATGTAGAATTTTCTTTTTGCACATTTATATTAAAATGACATAAGGTCATACCTTTTGAAGGGCCATGTAGTACAAAAAGTTGAGGTCTGTTGGTGTAACTGCACGACTTCCGGTTTCGCTATCACTGCAGTCAACGTCAACTTCAATATCCAAACCCAAAACACAAACCAAATGTTTAGGAGTGGTTACAGCCAAAGCAAGAGCATCTCCTATGGCCTCATGAAATCCAGGATTGGCTCCATCACGGAAAATGAAAGGATGGTCAGAATATTGCATGAAATATTCGATGTGACCCATCTGTCAGTACAGATAATTATTTAAGTCATTTTTGACAATCACAATAGCAAAATGCTAAAGAGTATGAAATTGTACCTCGTGATGCACGGTGACAAGATCTTCATCATTTACATTTGTGCACATTTTGATTCTGTAAAAATTAAAAAGAATTGGCATTCCCATTATAATTATGGTCTAATGTCCATATTTACCTATTTGTGAAATGAGTGTATGAATAAATTTACCTGAAATCTTCGCTCCCTGCTCCTAAGCAGAAATCTTCAGCTGAAGCATGGCAGACGACTTCTCTGTCATCAGGTCGTTCGATCATACTTTTCTCCCAGAAAGTATCGGTCATTTCAGTGAGGCCAAGATTTTGAAAGAATTCATCAGCCACTTGAAACATGTACGTTGCATTGTAGTTGGCTTTGATCATGGCAGCCGTTGTGTCGACAAAAGTAACATTGGGAAAGGGTCTTGTCTTTGCATTCAAAACTGTCCAATCTTGAGCCCACATATTTCCCATGAGATTGGCTGGTAGGAGACCAAATTTGTCGATTTTGTCAGCATACACTGGCCGGAGCTTCATCCGAACATAGGCATGGAGTTTGTTGTAGAGTGGTCTCAATTCTTCCCAAATTGCCAACATTTCATCTTCAAATTTCTTTGGTGTCCAGTCTGCTGACCCATCGTCATAAGGAGCTGCCCACAGGTCACCCATGTTGTTGTATCCTGTGGCCACCATTAAAATTAATTTCATTTACTGTCCTCATAAGAATGGAACTATTAAATTAAAAAAAATTACCATTGGCCTTGGCCATTATATTTTGTAATTCAATGAATCTTTTGTAGTCAGCAGTGGTCACTTTGTCGCTCATTGCATCGTGCCATGCAGTCCAGTAGTGGTTCAACTCATCAAAATTTTGAGCAGTTCGGAGTTTCTCTTCAATTTCTACAAATTATTTTAAAATGCATTTAATTTGAACTAATGATTCTAAGAGTTGAATAGCTAAATTATGAGTTATAAAATATTTACCAGGTTCTAATCTGAGTGTACAGTTTGTTGGATCTTTAAATGCACATACTGTAGCCTCGGCATAAGCAGATTCCATATTGCCCATTATATCATTCATCTGGGATTTTTAATTAATACATTTCAGGTCAAAATATTATGAATAATTGAGTATACTCATATATCTAAATCTATTTAAATTCTAATTAAATAATATTTATACCAACCTCTTCAACTAAAACGGGGTCCATTTTACCCGGTCCCCGAATTACCAAAAATTGGAATTGTCTCTTGACAGATGGATCACTAAATGATTTCCAATTGGGAAATTTGTCTAAAATGTATTGCTGAACATCCCCTTGAAATTGTAAATACTCGTTAAGAGCTTGAATCTGTAATTTAATTTTTAAAAAATTTCAAAATTTTCATCATTTCATTTATCATAAGGTTAACCAATGAAATTCTTACTGATTCCGCTTCATTCTCTTTGGTGACATTAGTAATGTAATTCCATCGACTGACCATTTGGACATTACATGCCTTTGAATACTCCAAATCAAGTTGTTTTAAGTATTCTATAGCTTCTTCTTCAGTTCCAGCTTTAACTGATGGTTTAGCAGTCACAATTGAAGCAATTACACAAACCAAAATTCCAACACAAAAAATAAAAGTTCTTTGTTTCTCCATTTTTCCCTTTTAGTAATAAAATTCTTAATTTAATTATTCACAAAATTGAAATCCAGGGAAGGAAAACAATTTTTTGCAACTTGTTCTGCTGCAAACTGCCAAAGAATATGGAATTCCCTATTCAGGCCACAGCTAGAATAGAATACTGAATAATTTCTCCCCTCTTTGTTTTACCCAGAACATTTATCTAATTTATGATGAGATAATAATACTTTATACTAAAAACTTTTTTTTGCACAGGTAAATTCATAATTGTCTATTTTGAAGCACTTTTTAATGTCCACTATCACGTATCATATGTATATACAGATGTATGCGCACACACAAAGTTGATTAAATGATGAGCTGTAAAGATAAGATAATAATTTTTTTAACAAAAAAAATCTACTAGAAGCTGTCAACGGACTTTGTGTCACGTTTCATAAGAACAATTTACAATTCAGTCTACCGAATTTGTAATCAAAGTGTGGCATTTGTGATAGAATAATTTATCATATTAAATGTACTCAACTTTATTTTGTCAATCCGGCTCAAAATATATGACAATGTGACAAGCATATAATATTTTACATGTAATTCATGGCAAACGTTTGTTTCTTTATCTTGACATGTCCTTCAATTAATGTGAGAGAAATTATATTATACAATTAATCACAGGTAAAATAATTCAAGATGATGCTCAATTTTTTGTGTTTTAAGCATTCCTAGAAATAATTTGTGTGAGCTTATATAAGTCTGCAGTAATTATTCCTTCTGTTTTGTTCTAGATTAATTAATGCAGATGAAAGCGAATGTTTTTTGAATGTTCCAGGAAGAAATATTTAATTAAACAAATGAAAACTTTATTAATTATTTATGAAGGTAAATATGTACAAAAAAAATATTTTAGTGTGATCGCTTTCGTCCACATTTTTGATAAACGATAAATCCAACCAAAATAAAAATTCCCAATCCTCCGAGTACACTGGCAACAATAATTTTCACTGTATCATTAGATTTGTTTCGTTGTTGAGGGTCATCGGGGTCAACTGGTAATTCTGTAGACGTGCTTGTGGTGCTGGTTTCTTTTGTGGTTGAATCAGTGCGTGTAGTTGTTGACGTCGGTTGACCATCATAATATTCTTTAAATTCAGTCCAATCCCAACCTGTAGGATACTTTTCTGTGTCAGCTTGCTCAGTCAAGAATTTTAATAGGGGTTCAAAATATTCCATGATGGCTGATTCGTCCAGTTTTCTACTTCCAGTGAACTCTTCTAAAAGATCTTGCCAATGTTTTGATCTCCCAGACTTCATGAGTTCTCTGTTTATATTGTAGACAATAAACATTTATAATAAATACTTTTACATTCTAGACGTAATATATAATTATTTGTCGATTGTACACAGTTAAAAATGAAGGAAAATTTATATTAATACAAACCCCAATAAATCGCCGACATGTCCATTGAAATAGAAATCACATTGATATAATGGATGTTTAGGATATTGTCCAGTTTGAGTACAGAGTTGTTTGTAGATTTGAAACTGGAGAATATGACTGACAAAGTAGTTGATATATTGAGTATCCGATGGTACTTGATAAATTGCTCCAGCATCAAAATCTGACTCATTTCGTATCACTGGAGGTAAAATCCCTTGATATTGAGCTCTGATAAATTAAATTTAAAATTAATTTTCATTTTTAAGGCTTTTTAAATGTAAAATTAAAATTTATTACCTCATTTTAAGCCAACCATAGGTAAGTTGGTCAGATGAAATTTGTCCATTGAATATTTGCCAACGGTATGAGTCCAACATGTAGCTGAATGGTAGCAACGGAATCTGTAAATCGGGCACGGAAAGAGAAATCATGATTATAATTATTATACAAAGAAACTATGGAAAATTACTTTAAATTAAAAATTAACCTTGTTCAAGGCTATTTGCATGAGGTAATTAAGCATTGATTCCGGTGTACTTTGTTCCTTCACTAGCCCCATTTTATACAAACGCCCAGGAGTTGATACAGAGAGACCCACGACATCGCCTGTTCAATACAAAATTGTGAACCATTTTTATTATAAAAAATTATTTCATTTTATTTAATCAACTTGCCAATAGCTTCATGAAATCCTGGATTCGTCTCTTTTCTGAATGCAAATGGAAGATCTTTGTACTGCCAAAAGTACTGAATATGACCCATCTTGTCAAATTCCAAAACAAAATAAACGTTGTAATTAATGTGGATTTAAATTTAAAAATTTCTTACCTCATGATGAGCAGTAAGAAAGTCTTGATGATTAATTTCAGTACACATTTGAATTCTAAGAGACACAATTAATCAAAACAAATGTAAAAAATTAGCGCCTGCACTGTAAAGTTATAAAACTAATTCTTGTGAAACCTAAAATCTTGGCCGTCACACATGTCCCATGCCGTAACATGACAATTGACTTCAGTGTCATCCGGTTTCAATATCAATGCCTTGTCATGGTACGCAATTTTCATGTCTTGCAAGTCCAATCGTTTGTAAAAAGTGTTGGCATAGTCAAAAAGTTGCTGCCTTTTCATTAATTCATTTTCAAAGCCAGGATCATCAAACTAAATAAATTTAATTAAATAATGAATTCAATTTATATAAGTCAATTGTAATAATGACATTTTAAATTTTGCATATTTTTTTTTTACAAATTCTCTTAATGCTTCAGTGACATCGTATGAGGCTGCTGTTGGATATGGCAAAACTAAGGGAAGAACATGCTCCCAAGTTTGAGACCACATATTACCTATAAAATTAATTAAAATTTTTAATTTCAATTGAAATTTTACATCAATGATGATTTTTTCAAAGTACCTAAAACATGAGCTGGCATAGCAGCTTGACCATTCATTTGTGGAAAATTTTGAGCCAATTTGTAGCGCACAAAATTATAAAGGGGCTCATAAAGATGAACTCTGACCTCCTCCCAAATTCTTCGTATGTCTTGTCTGAATGTCTCAGACTCATAAGGAAGCATCCAATAGTGACCCATACTGTCATATCCTTTAATTTGATGTAATAGTATATTGTAGTTTAATTTACAATTTTAATAATCTTTACAATTAATTTTTTTTTACCATTGGCAAGGGCAGCTTTGTTACTAAGGTCAACATACTCGACATACAAATCTCGCATTTTCTTGCCTGTAGCATCTCGCCATGCTTTCCACAAGTAAGCCAATTCATGATAGTGATTCAGCTCCCCAAGAATTTTTGTCACATCTTGTGTACCAAAGTTAAGTTTTAGAAAAGGATTAATTTTAACTAATTTAATTAACTTTTTATGTACCTGGTACTAATGCCAAACCATCTTTTTCTATATTACAATCCGTTTTAGTGAATGGACAAACTCTGGCAGTGGCATAAATTTTTGTCATTTCAGTCACAATTTCTTTGTACTACAGAAATAAAAAGAGAAAATAATTATTTTACATTTTGCATCTCGGATCATCACAATAAATTCAGTAAGTACCCTAGAAAAGTCTTCAGAATTGAGGGCAGAAGGACCAATAGCTTTAAGAAATTTAATTTGTCGTTGTAATGACTCATTCCGAAATTCTTCATAATTAAAATGGCTAATATTTGTTGTGAATTCTCGAAGGTCAAATTCTGCCCAATCAAGTGCCCTCCGTTTGACCTCTTCCTCTGCTTCTTGATTAGTTAAATTTGTTTGCCAGTTGAAATCAGCTAACGAAGCCAAGTTACAGTATTTTGTGGCTTCCTTCATGGAGTAATAATAAAGTTAGTTTGAGTCTAGTTAAAAAGCATAATTTTTCATGTCTTCAAACAATTACCTCTTCGTAAAATTCAGTGACATACTTTGCTGCTATTTCTTCTTGAAATTCCACTGAAAAATTAAGTCATTTTATTTTAACTTATAACAATTTCAATAACAAATGAATACATTTTTGAGTGTACCAAAAAGACAAAAAATAAACAAAACGTTTTGGACGCTGACAGATTTTGGAGTAGGGGCCACATAAATTAATTTTGGGACTAAAAATTCATTTTTATCAGAAACTTGCCCAATCCTTTAAGATAAATCATTAGGCTACATTTAATGAGGACGGACGGTGTTGTATAAACAAGGACATGAACAAATGAAACATGAATTTAACGGCAATAAATATGATTTATTTGCAACATACAATACAAACATAAGACAAGATACAGATCAACATATATTTTGACAAAGAACAAGAAAAACCCATAATTAATAAATCGTTGAAGAATTACAATCATCACTAACTGTAACTACACTAACTGTATCACTATTACCTCCTCCAAATCCTACTGTCTCTCCACTTGCTACAAGTTCTTCCTCCATATGACTAAATAAAGGTTCAAAATAATTCAGAAGAGATTTTGTATTCATAGCAGAACTTCCAGTGATACGTCTGAGGGCCTCAGGCCATGGTTCTGAAAATCCTAGTTTCATCATGTCCCTAGGAAAACAAAAGGTCCATGATATAAAAATATAAACAGTTAGTTTTCTTAGAGAAAGTATAATACGACTCAAGTGAAAGATAAATAAATATAATTGTTACTCACCCGAAAAGTTTTCCCGCTTCCTTGCTTCCATTAAAGTCACATTGATACAGTGGTTTGGTGTTAGGGTCTTCTGGCTTGTACTCACCAGCGGCAATGCACATGGCCTCGTAGAATTGGAACTGAAGAATATGACTGATGAAATATCTGTGAATCACAATCAAAAAATATTCTCACTTTTCTGACTTTTACTGCGAGTCATAAAGGAAAAGAATTATATGGGGAGGAATTTTATATTGACCTGATGTATTCAACATTGGCTACAATGTGATATTTTGCACTGGCATCAAAGCTCGTGTCAGATCGAGGGGATGGAGGTTCAATTCCTTGATTCTTTTGTCTAATCTCCCACCATTTAGTATTGTACTCAGCCTCTGGAATTGATCCGTCAAAAACTCCCCATCTCCAGCTGTCCATTGAAATTGCAAATGGGAAAAAGGAGAACTAAGAAAATACCCAAAATTATGCAAATAGTTGCCAAATTGTAAAAAACAAGTGGCTATAAAATAGCAATGTTAAAACAAGCATACTTTTTGAAGGGCCATATAGTACAAAAAGTTGATGTCCGTCTTTGCAACTTCTCCTTTAGTTTGTGCCTGAGTGCAGTTAATGTCAACGTCAATATCCAAACCCAAAACACATTTCATATGCTTAGGAGTGGTGACGGCCAAAGCAAGAGAATCTCCTATGGCCTCATGAAATCCAGGATTGGCTCCATCACGGAAAATGAGAGGTAAACCAGAATATTCCATAAAATATTCGATATGGCCCATCTGTCAAAATAATAAATTTTCAATTAATAATTAATGAACCAAATTATTTGGTCCACAACTTTAATTTTCAAAAAATATTTTATGGTCTACTTTTTTACCTCATGATGAACTGTGACAAGATCATCTTGATTCACATTTGTGCACATTTTGATTCTGCAAAATTAAATTTACATAGTTACATTCTCAACATTCAGTGACTTTTTCACAACCAAAATGATATAAAAAAATTCACCTGAAATCAGTACTGCCTGCTCCTAAGCAAAAATCTTCAGCTGAAGCATGGCAGACGACTTCTCTGTCATCAGGTCGTTCGATCATACTTTTCTCCCAAAAAGTCTGGGTCATTTCGGTCAATCCAAGATTCTTAAAAAAATCATTTGCAACTTCAAACATTTTCTTTGGAGTATAATTTGCCTTGACCATAGCAGCAGTGGCATCCAATGAAGGAATGTCAGGATAAGGTCTGGTTTTTGAATTTAACGCAGTCCAATCTTGAGCCCACATATTTCCCATGAGATTGGCTGGCAAGAGACCAAATTTGTTGATTTTGTCAGCATACAATGGCCGGAGCTTCATCCGAACATAGGCATGGAGTTTGTTGTAGAGTGGTCTCAATTCTTCCCAAACTTCCAGTATTTCATCTTCAAATTTCTTTGGTGTCCAGTCTGCTGACCCATCGTCATAAGGAGCCGCCCAAAGGTCACCCATGTTGTTGTATCCTGTGGCCACCAACAAAATTAATTTCATTTACTGTCCTCATGAGAATGGGACAATTAAATAAAAAATTTACCATTGGCCTTGGCCATCATATTTTGTAATTCAATGAATCTTTTGTATTCAGCAGTGGTCACTTTTTTGTCCATGGCATCGTGCCACGCAGTCCAGTAATAATTCAGTTCATCAAAACTGGTAGCCGTTCGGAGTTTCTCTTCAATTTCTGCAAATTATTTTAAAATATCATTGTATGTACACAATTAAATTTAAATTGAATGACGCTATTCAATTAGTTCTAATTTTAAATTAACTTGCCTGGTTCTAATCTTAGGGAACAATTTGTCGGAACCTCAAATGAACACACTGTAGTCTCAGCATAAGCCGACTCCATTTTTGCTTCCAATGTATTCATCTGTGTCACATTAAAAATTCAGAAGCATTATTAAAATAATTTACGAATTATTTTGGAGTTAAAATAATTAATTTAATTAATTAGTTCACACTAAAAATTTATGCCAACCTCGTCAACTAAAACGGGGTCCATTTTACCCGGTCCCCGAATTACCAAAAATTGGAATTGTCTCTTGACAGATGGATCACTAAATGATTTCCAATTGGGAAAATTGTCCAAAATGTGTTGTTGCACATCACCTTGAAACTTTGAAAAGACACTCGTTGCCTTGACCTATGTGCAAAAAGAGAATTCCACAATTAACATTTTTAACGTTAATTTCAAATTATAGTCTTCAAGATTACAACTCAAATTATTAAATTATTTTTTTACTGATTCCGCTTCGTTCTCTTTGGTGACATTAGTAATATAGGTCCATCGACTGATCTCTTGTAAATTACAAGCCTTAGAATACTCCAAATCAAGCTTTTTTAAGTACTCTATAGCTTCTTCTTCAGTTCCAGCTTTAACTGATGGTTTAGCTTCTTCATTTTCAGCTTTAATTTCTGATTCAGACACAATTGAAGCAACTAGACAGATCAAAATTCCAACACAAAAATTTTTCTGCTCCATTTTTTGTGTAATGAAGATTCCTCCACTTGCACAAAAACGTTTTTTTTCACTGGAATCTAAAACGCAAAACTTTGTGGTTGCCTTTTTGGTAGATCTTTGTCAAGCGAACTTGTGTCTCAGACGGACAGAAGCGACTCTTAATTTTGGGGAAGTGGTGAGATGGTTTTATTAGACTAACAAAATCAAAGATCAATGGTATGCCACCACCCAAGACAGGAGTTTTCCCTTAGTAGTCATGTCAATGGGATCTAATGTTGTTTCCGTTTCTCAATTATTCTCAGTGATGAGAGGGAGACTCCCTCAGGGAGTAGATTAAATATGAGAATATTTTTCAATATATTTCAAAGGCATATAATTATCTCAGATGAAGCTCATTATTATTTGCCAGCATTTTTACATAGGTACATGTACTAAAATACTTGTACGTTGATTGGGTATATGACCTTCCCATGTATGTATATATGAAAAGTTGACTCTCTGTACAGTTGACAATATTCCAATTATAGTCAATTAGTACCGTGTGTTACATATGTTGGATATTCGAAGCAAATTAATTTAACTATGACAAGTAATGTAAAAATATGTTATTTGGAGTTCTGTTAGTACTATTAAAAGGTAGTTGACAAATACTCACTGAATTCTAAACAAATTATTACCTCTACCTCTACTAATGAGATAGCATTTGACAAATATTGACTTTGGTCAGTATTTCTTGTACTATCTATTGCTCAAACTTCATTAACTTCAAGGTTAGTGCATAAGCAACTTGGACGATAAAGCAAAGTTTGGAAATTATTTTGAAAGACTTATTCTATATTTTTTGGTCACAATTCACCCCTGTATGGGATTATTAGCTGGGAATTTTCTCAGGAGAATTTATTTTAGTATTTTTGGGAATTTCCACTCAACATTTTCAGGAATTTTGGGAAAGCTTCACACAAAAAATAAACCATGCAAGTATATGTATTTACATATGTGCCTTTTTGACAATGCTATATAAAATTTACATAAGACTAGAATAAATAATTTATTTAAAATTCATGTCCACCTTCTACATGCAATCATGCAAACGATAAACAATTAAGATTAATGTGTTGACTGTAAACGACAAACGTTTCATTGTGTGTAAATGGTCAAACTCCTATTATTAAATCAATAGATGAGTGCTAAACCATAAAATAATTTTACTTGAGTTCCTTTGTAAAAATTACATACATGATTGTATTGTCATTTAATTGGTTTCACGTGCATGAATAAATAAACTTGAACTTGAATTTTACAAGAGCCTAGCATAAAAATATCTCTTATAGTTTTTGATATCATTTAGGAGCTATTTAACTGAATTGTGTGCAAGTAAACAATGAGAATTTACACTACAAAAAAAATATATTTTTTTTCAAAGTTCATTGCCAGTTGTGAGTTAGTTAATAAATGATTCGTATTTAATAATACAAGAAAAAATAAATATTCAATGAATTAATGTACATATCAGATCAATTTAAAAAATAATGGTCCTCTAGATGTTTGAACGACAATTTTTTGATTATTTAATTGTTGTTTAATCTGCTCCAAGTATTTAGGAGTTTGACCATAATTCTTTTTGAGATGATATTGAGGAGAATATAAATGTCTTGTTCCAAATCGATCATCCACATATCTTGGTGTAGGATTAGGTGAAATTTTATCTATTTTTGGATTACTATGAATCTCTCTAGAAATACTCTTAGAATTCAAATTATTGATAGTCGAACTTGACTTGACATTACAATTAATTCCCAATTCTTTGAGGTCCTCTGAATTCATTATAACATATTCATTTCCCTTTTCTGTCACAATGACCCGTTGCTTTTCAACATTTTCGGGTGTCAAAGTATTTCCAATTTCAATTAAATTATTTTTCTGTTGTCGAGAATTACTTCTCTTTAATGTATTTTCTGGTACTCTCGAATTATAATTAATTGGATTACTACAATTTGTTGATGAGAATTTAACCGTCCGACGATGAGCATCAATGATAAGTCCTTCACCTCTTCTAGTAAAAGCTTCAGTGGAACTCATATGCTTGAATGGTATACAATTTTTGATGGATAATGGCTTATCTTTGATATCATTTTCATCACTTAAATTGGACGATGAGGATGAATCCACTTTTCTCAGTTTGTTGAACTCATCAACATAATTTATTGATTTTCCTGTATTAATTTTATTTGACTGATTTTGACCCCTAATCTTTTTATTGTGGTGGTAGTCTGTGTCTATAATTTTATGTCCATTCTTGTTAAGTGCAATTATCGGTCAATGAGGCCTTTATCTTAATTTTCTTCCTTTGCCCACCTGTTTATCAAATTTATATTTATGGTGAACTGAAGACGAGTCAGTGTCTGTCATTTCCTGGTTCTATGCACGATCAAAAATTATTTTTAGATTAAAGTTAAATTTATTTTTCAAAATAATTAAACTTTACCTGTACTTCCCAGTCACTACTGGAAATTTCCATTTCTTCTCGATCAATTCCTTGTTCTTGTAGAATACTTTCATATTCCTCATATGGTTGTACAATTTCATACTCATCACATTCTTCCACCAACTCTGACACCTGAGGATCTACTTCCGGTTCAGAAGAGTCTATTGTTTCTTCTTGGTCGCTTTCTTTATGAAAATTCATTACTGCTGTCCTTTCCCTTAGTCTTGGTTGAAGTAAAGATCGTCTCTCACGTTGAGATTTAATTCTTTGTTAAATTTTAGCAGTGTGATTAAGTTTTTCTATATATTTTTGAGCTTCTTCTTTTGGGTTTAGTAAATATTCATGACTATTATTTTGAAAAGTATATAAACTGGGTAAAGATGGATGTTTATTTATATCATTTTGAGCGTAGGACATCATGAGTTGCCTTGAGGGTCGAAAAACTCGTACAGCGCTTCTAAAAGGGACTTGAATTTGTGGCATATAAATTTCCTTCATTGAATCTTTGTCTGTGGACAAAATTTTGGGAATATTAAATGAATTTAATTCAATCATATTTTGATTCACATCAAATGATCTCTCTTGACTATTTGTTGTTTGAATTAATTTGGGGCCTTTTTATTTTTCTTTGAGTTGAAACTTTTCAGAATTTGTAGCCAATATTTTGGACATTTTTTCTTCATTTATTTTGTCAAGTTTTGAAGAAATTTCATTTTTGTCTTGACTCGAGGGGCCTTTGAATGACAAAACTTTTTTAAGACGCCCCCAAAATGTTCTGTGGGGAGGAGGTGGCGTTGATTTTTCAGTGACTGTAAAATTTTCAGGCTGTCTCATTTTAATTCCATGGATTGATGATGGCTCAAAAGTAAGACCAGTTTTATTTAACTGAAGAGCCACATGAGGAAATAATGCCAATTTTGATGGAGAGTACACTAATTTATTTCGATGGACAACGTCTTCTATTTGATCTTTGTGTCGTCGGATGGGATCCGGATAAAAATTTTCAACGGGAATACTCGAAATGCTTGGATATCTTGGATCATTTACTTTCCGCATCTGTTAAATTTTTCTCAATCATGAATTTCATAGCTCACATACTGCCTTTCAATGTAAGGGAGAAAAAATGAAAAAGGTAACTAAGTATATAATAGGTAGGATATACAAAGGAAAATTTAAACTTAATTGGGAAGATTTTAATGATCCTCTTGATGAAGGCAAAGTAGTGTCAATACTTCTTGTTGATTGAAGGAGACTTGGTGTGGATATTGACAATGATTGAATCGTCGTAGATGATTCTGGTTCAGCTAAACGACTTTGATGACCAATATTAGTTTCTCCAATAAAATTGGTTGGTTGTGAGTATTGTTCTTTCAACTTTTGACGTTGATGTGACTTTAACGTTGTACTAAAACTATTGTGAGTGAACATTATTGATTTATTTTCTATTTTTTACTGAAATTTTTTCTCAACAGAAACTGTATAAAAGTCAAGTTACTGGACTTTCTCTAACTTTTACCTATAATCTATTCAATTGTACAAATTGAGCGTTCAATAATGTCAAGGTTGTGAATTTATAAGGTTAGCACAAGGCCATGTACACTCTATGCCCTGTTCTGCCAAAAGCAGAACCTTTTCTTCTTTGGCGCATAGAGTGTATATGGCCTTGGGTTAGCCCACTTCATGTTTGGTCGAAATTTCGTACAGGCAAAATGTTTTATTTCAATTTATATTCTCCCTGACGACGAGATGGTCAATTGAAAAAGGACTTAGAAAAAGATAACTCTTTTGTATTTGATACAATTAAAATTAATTTTATTATTAACTGCCTTAAGCCTGCCTTAAGCTGTAAGTGGAGGAAAGGCGGAGGAAAGGTGGAATTGAGAAGAAAATTGACCTCCATAGGTCAATTTGCGTACAGATAATTCCTGGAGGCACGTTTGGTCCTAAAAACTGGACCAAATTGTTTTCTGACGTACAATCACATGCCAAACAAAATTGTAATTTAATGTGTACTTAAATTAAAAACAATGTGACTTTTGTGACATGTCAAAGGAGTCCCCGTGTGACAAAGGGTCAAAGGGTTCAAAATTTTGACATGATGTATTAATTGACGAAATTGTTCCAAATATTATTTCAGTTATTTCTAAACCTTTGTCATATTTTTAAAACGTTAAGGGTCACGGATAAAGGTCAATTTGTAAAATGTTCCTGTCATGAGTTTGATTGGGCAAGCACGACGATTGTACATTTTTTAATCAATGAATAATTATTTAGATTTTTTTAGCTGCTCGAATCATTATTTGGCTACTGAAATAATTATTTAGCTTCTCAATTATTTTTTAGTCGGCACGGCCACCCATTTAGGTAAAACCACCTTCGATTTAGCTGGAAAAAAAGCATTTCATCTAGCTATTTTCTCTCTTTTTGCTGGCACCAAAATTCACAGCCATTTTAATTGTATTTTATACAATTAAAATTAAAACAGTTAACTTTTTCAAAGTCCTTTTTCAATTGAACATCCCATTGTTAGGGAAAATATAAATTGAAATAAAACATTTTGCCTGTACGAATTTTCGACCAAACATGAAGTGGGCTAACCTTTAAAAGCTTCAGAGCCTTGAATAATGTAAACAGACTTGAGTCAAGTAACAGACCCGGGTTTCTATACCGACCCGTGATTATAAAAATGTCCATCTATGTCAAAATTAA